>CABHPR010138501.1:52871-65041 GCA_902168415.1 Peromyscus melanophrys
CACACACACACACACACACACACACACACACACACACACACACACACTTCACATATATATCTACCTATATATCCACATATGGAAAATTCTAAAGTAATGTATTTCCATGTGTCTTTTTTTTGAGCATTGTTTGTGTTAGTTATTCCCAAATTCCCTTGCCCTGTCATCCCATTCCACTCATGACTTAAAGCTTTCTCCTATCATTGCCCTTCCATCTTTATACTATCCATGTTATACTACGCTTTCCTCCTATTGTGACTCGAATTGCTAAATGGTCTTATTAATAAAAAACCCAGAGCCAGATTTTGGGGTGAAAACTGAGAGATCAGAGGAATAGAATAAGTCAAACCACAAGTACTTACAGCTAGAAAATCCTCAGCCCAAGAGAGAGTTATTTCCTGTATACTCACACCTATATACCTGTCTGTGTCCTGCTATCTTACTTCTTCTCTTCACCCAGCTACATCACTTCCTCTTTCCATGCAGCTCTATCACTTCCTATCTGTCTGTACAGACCTCCAGAACTCTATGGTCAACTAGCACTGGGATTAAAGGCATGTGCCACCACACCTGGCTCTGTTCCCAATGTGGCCTTGAACTCACAGAGATCTGGATGGACCTCTGCCTCCCGAATGTTAGGTTTAAAGGCATGTGCTACCACAGCCTGACCTCTATATTTAATATAGTGGCTGGCTTTTTCCTCTGATCCCCAGATAAGCTTTATTGGGATGCACAAATAAAATATCACCACACCCTATGGCCGCATTTGTAGTTTCCGGACTCCAATTTGAAACTCAGATCTAAAGATTCAAAACTAAGATCCACATATAAAAGATAAAACGGAGGACCTGTCTTTCTGGGTCTGGGTTATGTCATACAAACACTGGTAAGTAAGCCAGCTAAAGATACAGAAAAAAATAATATTATAAACCAATCCTCCAGATGAACATAGACACAAATTATTAAAAAATACTTGCAAATTTAATTAAGAGCACATTAAAACAGATCATCTACTATGATCAAGTTACTATCTTATATCCCTTCATCACTGGATAGTCCAATGTTCATAAATCAATAAATGTAACCTACCAAATAATGGACAAAAGCTACATGGTCATCTCATTAGATGCAGAAAAGATCTTTGACAAACTCTAATATTCTTTCATGATAAAAGTTTGGTATAGACTAAGGATACAGGAAACATTTCAACATAATAAAGAGAATTTACAATTCTTTAGCATACATCCTACTAACATTCAGAAAATCTGAAGCATTTCACTAAAATCGGGAATAAGACAAAGATCCCACTCTCTATTTTCTTCTCAATATAGGGCTTCAAATCTTAGCTACTGCAATAGGACAAGAGAGGGAGGGGAAAAAAAGAAGTCAATGTACCCTTCTTTACAGAGGGCAAGATTATATACATAAAGGATGCCAAAGACATCACCAGAAAACCCCTACAGTGGCAAATACATTCACCAAAGTGTCATGATTCACATAACATACATAGTCTTTTATTTTTGAAGGACAAAAACATAGAGAAAGAAATCAGGGCAACAGTCCTGTTTTTCTCCACATTACAAGAAGAAACTGAAAGGAAGATTCCAGATATAGGAGTATAAAACCTAGGTTTAGCTTAGAGATGAATAAGTTAAAGGGATTACATAATTGTCTTTGATGATTCTCTTTTAATTTTTTACTGTATTTTTAGTATTTCAATTCAAAGTGGAATTATGTTTTAATCAAAATAGGGTTCCTCCCTCAAAAATAACAGTGTCTAGTTGTTGTATAAGGAGGGTTCTGACACATACCAGTATGTTATATTGATGCTGTAGGAAGAAAATATTTCACGTATCACCTGTTTTGAAAATGAACTAATTGAAAACATGAGTCTAACAATTAATTGTCTGTCACAAAATTTGTAGCAGAGATCTGGGCCAGTGGCTTCAAGAAAACAAACAAAAAAGTGTTTCTTTCTTGTCATTGAAAACAAGTAGACAAAAAGGGCAGAATGAGTAATAGCATCTAACTATAACAAATGCTGAGTGTCTGGGGAAATATCCCCATCCTCTAGGACCATAAGCCCCGGGGGGAAGGGAATACTGAATAACGTCTGGATTCTCAAAGACAGAATCTAATATAGTTCTTCCTCACTGGACTGAGAGTGCTGGACTGCTTATTTTGCATGTAGGATTTTGGAATGAGGTGTTTATTCATGTGTATTCCATTTTTGCTCATGTGTGTGATAGTGAAAGGAAATGGAAGGTTTCCATAGCAACATAAAAAAACCCATAGCATGGAAGTGATGTGATATAAATAAATGTTTTTCTTTTCCTTCAAGGTATAGGATGGAATACAATAAACACTGTATAGTTATCAGCCAACTGCAGACATCTTGGGTAATTCAGGAGACACTTAATTTAATTCATTGTTGGCTGCAACTCAGTTGCTCAGGCCATGTCATTCCCATGGCTCTTCTTCTCTCTTCTGTGTGCAATTTAAGTTAAAATTGCCTTGGCCTGCCGAGTAATTGATAACAGCCTAGCAACACAGGTAACAGAAAAGAAAGGGAGAACCTTTGGGTTAATTAAATAATTTTACCAATAATTTGGTTCACTTTGAACTCTAATTCAATGTTCAGTAGAGTGGTCTCAAAAATATTCATGCCTAGGACACAGTTTTGCTTGGTCCTCTTCTAAACCAAAACAGAAATTGCACATAATATTTTAGCATCCTAAACTGTATCCTTCCATGCTAAAAGGCAAAAATGTGAATTCTGTTGTCAGTTACATGGTAGTTTCCATTTTGTATGTTGTCCAGTTTAGCAATTTAGTTTGAAGTGAGATTTCAACTCATTCATTGGCCAACAGCAATAATTTATGACTTATTTCCAATATTATTTGCTGCAAAATGCTCACCACAAGTCACAAGGAAAAGATGGGCTATATCAATGGTGTCTGATTTGTGGACACAGTGACTCCTGAAAATGTGATGTAAAGAGGCACACAACATGTTTAAAGAGAATGGAGTAATGTTGATATATTCACATTCTTCCAAGGCATGTGGATGGCTGGTAGCTGTGTACAAAAAGCATGCCAGAAAATGTGCATTAATTTCAAGTGAAGAAAGAGGAAATTAAATTCTAAGTTGAAATAAAGCAAATACCTACCAGCCTTCATCAGTAACCATTTTCTTCACACTAAGATCCTGGCAATCCACTCTTTGTATCATCTCTTTGTTTTTGCCTTCACACGTCTCACTTCTTTCCCATCAGCTTTCCTGCACTTTGTATTTCATAAACTTTGTATTTTATAAACACTCAATTTCAACTTTGGTAGCTAGGTTACTTCTTTCCTTCTACTACAGATGTCTCTGAGGGATGCCGTCCATTGAAAAACCCTTCATGTCTTTAGCCCTCGTTTTAAGTTTATTATGGCCAGTGCTGAAGTGCCACAGTTGTTAGCTCTGACCTTAACATCTCAGAACAGTAACTTCTGCTGATCACCTACTCATGAAACACTGTCATCCCTTGGATTCCAGTGGTACCTGGGACTTTGTTCCCACCTTTTATGGTATCCCTGTCTCACTTTAGCTACTGTTCATCATCGTGGGTATATAACCATGGCCTCTGACATCGCCATCACTCTGATCTTATCTTTTATCTTTTTATTTCATATATTTGTCTGCCATATGTCAAACTAAACTCTCCAATCTACACTGCAACTGGTTATCCAATTAAGTCTTATCTTACATCTACTTTCTAAACCTGTTTTATTTGTATAGCTCAACTTCTAAATTGCAATGCCTGTAGGTAATTATCACCATCTGTCTGAGGATGAGTGGGGACTCTTCCTGGCTTGTTATTCTTACCCTCAATATCCTTTAGTTCATAAGATAAATCACTATTTTCTTTTTACTATATGGGCTGTATACCAGTGGGAGGATTCTGCATATATTTTGAAGCTTTTGCTGATGATATTTGTTATGATATACCTAAGTGGGCATAAGGAAAAAGGACAATGGTCAGGGTGATATTAAGAATTCAGCCCTTACAACTGAGTGAATTGCAGGGACATTTTGATGTAGAATTCCAAGGAGAAACAAGAATGGAGGACAGAGTGAGGTTCTATTTTAAACATACTAAATTTGAGATTTCCACAAGTTGTTGAAATATCACCTGTGCAGTTAAGTCTTATGAACCTAAAGTTAAGAGGAAAATTAGGAGATAGACTTGGTATAAATTTAACTAAGTTCTTAAAAAACATAGGAACATGCATTGAGAAGAACAAGTGACTAGTGGAGGCGACTGAAAAGTGTCCCGTACCCAGATCTAGAGTACCTCAGGATTTACAAGGCAAGCAGAAAAAGTGTCTGCTTTCAAATGAACTGAGAAATAGCACCTAGTGTATACATGGGGAAGATGTATATGGGAAAGAGAGCCAACGGGAGAGTGTCATTCAAGAGACTTGAGAGATCTCAAGAAGGGGACAATCATATTTTTGGAGTTACAGCTGCTTTGACTGAAATGTAGGTGGTAGATGAAGAAACCAGGTACAACTAGCTAATTGAGTTGCCTATTATCATATCAAACCTTTCCAACCCAGGGACTGGGCCTAGCTTCCCTTTCCCAAGCTTCTGATTCCTATATAACTCAGACGTTTTTGGCTAAAGTACCCTCTTGGCTCTACTCTTGGTTCTCTTAGTTCCCAGGTACTCTCTTGTTCTTGGTCTTCTTGGCTTCCTCTCTCCTTTCTTCATTTTCTCCTCTCTTTCTCCACTCAGTCTTTCCTCTCATGGTACATTTCAGCCTAGACTCTTCCAGATGCCCCTGGCTGTACTTTCCCTCACATCAATGATAAACCTTTCTTCTCAACTATATCTAGGAGAGGTCATGTCCTCATTTTCTGAAATGAGTAAAACTCAGTCAGTGAAGGCTCATTCATTAGGGTCAGGAGTACAGTGCTTAAGCCTATGATGCTTTTAGGAACTCTTAAAATATTTTCATTTTTATATAGTTTAAAATAAAAAATACTGTTCAATATAACAGTGGATACATAGCAATCTAGCCTGGATTATATTTGTCTTTATAATAATGAAGTCATGCAATCCTAAATACTGTCTAGTGGTAAAAAGGTAAACACAGAATTGACTGTCCCTGCTGAGCATCGGAGAAGCAATGAAGATGTAACTCTTCAATGGATACGGAGAGCTTTGAAGGAGCCCTGGCTATAGAAAACTGGGAAAGAGTTAGGAAATGGAATGTGAAGATGGAGTTAGTACTCTTTAGGAAACCTTTAAAATAATTCTATGAAGGGCTACAGAGAAGGAGAATCACAACAAGAAAAGATGCCACACCAAAGGAAGTTTTTGTTTTGTTTTGTGTGCTGTAGAGTCAAAGCAATCTTGTGGTTGTGGAGAGATGTATATGTCTTTGGGGATATTGGGAACACATCTTTCAAAAGATAAAATTGAAGAATCAGAGTCCCTCAGAAGCTTTTAACGGGGCAAACTCTTAATAGTTTCTACTCTGGAAATGAAATTGAAAGTTAAATCATCAGTTGAGAGTGAGGAAGTTTGCAGCAGATGAGAGATTTGAAGAAGGAGGACAAAATACAACATAGTCACTTTCATATTGAGAAAATGGATTATGTAAGGCAATGTGATGAGGTTTCTGAGGGAGGGAAAATGTAACGGAATTGAAAATGTTAACAGCAGCAAGTTATCTCTAGGCAGTAAGATCAAATGAGATTTTTATATTTTTAAATAATGTTTTGTTTGAAAATACCTTTTCATGTCAAAAAGCTATTAAAATAAAAATAAACTTCCTATCTCTAATGTCATGCTGTTTTCTATTTCCTATCAGATTTTTTTTCTGGGCCAACTTGTATTCTGTCGTATATATTTTATAGGTTATTTTAGCTGACTTTTGTATTGCTATATTGTGTTTGTAATGAAATGTCCAGCTCCTTCCTAATAGCAACTATGTCTTTTTGGGTTATTTGTTTGGTTTAGGACATTAGTTTGCACAAATATCCTGCAAATGAGTTTTCTGTCCTATTATTTTTCTATGGTGAAGCTTCCTTTCTTCCTTAAGACTGTGTGCTATCCAACATATCCATTGTTTTAAAAGACTCTCTCCATTTCCTGCCAGTTTTTGTTGATGCCATGGACTGTGCACTAGGGAAACATAACTTGAAGAGGCTGAATGAGGAAGAGGTTCGAGGCATATGTTTACCAGTGTCAAGTTCTTACTCTCACCACCTCCCTTTCTCTCCCAGTGCCTTTTCCAGTGTTCTAGCAATGCATGGTGAAACAGAACTCAATCTTTCTTGTCAACAGATAAGGGCATTAGAGTAAAAGAAAGACCACAATCATAGCAGGCCCTTTAGCTCTGGGTGCAATCTCACATTACAGGAGCAGGAATAAGTCTTAAGGCCAAAACGTTCATTTCTTGTCCTTATACTAATACCTAAAAAGACCACTTACTACTTATTACTATCTGAACAGGATGGGATGTTCCTGAAATGTCCTGGAAAATTCCTGAAAAGGAATAGTGGCAGAAAAATGCAAAACAGTGTCTGGAGGTTGTGGTGGGAAATGCCACCCCCTCTGTGATCAGTTTGCTGTGATTCCTAACAGTGACCTCTAGTGATAGTGAGTGTGGTGTTGGTGGCAGTGGCCTATATGGTGGGAGCAGTGGGGGAGTCTCCATTCAAGGGCCTGCTAGAGGATACTGATTGCAACTGGAACTTCATGGCTTCTAGTCTTCACTGTGAACCAGTGGTGTGCTCTCTCCAGCAAACACAGGAAGACTCTGGGGCTGGGGAAACAATTGAATCAGTGTTACAGAGGTGGCCTTGAGAATTGGATAAGGGGAAAATGAAGAAATGAGGAGAACATGAACCAATCCCAGCAGCCATGCCTCTGAGTTTTGACACTCTTTCTCACCTTCCTACTGTTGCTGGCCCTACTGATGTCCTAGTTGAATGACATCAGAGGATGAGTCTACCATTGCCTAAGGCTACGGTCTCCACCAGCTTTTCAGGGAGATTTGGTGACACAGTATTAGTTTCAGTACTCTTGTTATACTACATTCTGTTCCATAAATGTCACATGTGCAATAAGTGTTTGTGCCACATAAATCAATAGCCTATTTCTGAACTGGCCTGCAGACATAACCGCAGTGTATAATGTCCTTTTCATAACAAATGGATTCTGAGTAAAGTGAACTATAAATAGTATTCAATGTCAAATGTCTATTGGAGAAACATGATTACCCATGTTATTGGCTAGAAGCAATCACATATTCATTAGTAATCAGGCATTTGTTCCTATTTAGCTTAAAAATGCATCATGCAATCCATGTGTTCTCTAACCACACAGCAGGGTTGGTGAGAGGCAGGAAGAAGTCCATCTGCTGATCATTTATGAATGAGATTATTAAGTAGAAAGCCCAGACTGCAGTCTCTTGCCAGCCCTCCCCTTCTCTTTCCAATAACCCCGAGCAACACAGGGTAATGTGCAGTCATTGGTAAAGTTAAACAACTGTCTCCTGGGGACTTATCCTTTTATCTGTTCAGATGGCTTAGCTTTACTCATGACTGGGCTCTGGCTGCTGACATGAAGGACCTGATGTCCTGTGAAATCATGGCATTCATGAGACCTGATAGAGATCCTGCTCTTCGGGGCTGTGGTCTGGTAGAACATTTCAGTCATTCCAAATTAAAAGATTAAATTACATAATGCGTGACATGGTCAGGTCTCAACCAATGCTATTATTTAAAAGCACAGTGTTAGACCCAGGCAAGGTAGTACATGTCCTGCAGAGGCCAATCTGGGCTATGTAGCGACTTCTAGACCAGTGTTTGATATATAATGGGGTCCTGACTTAATGAAAGAAAAAAAATACAGTGTTTTCTGTATTTGTTAATTCCATGAACACTTTTTAAGTGCCTGGTTTATATTTGACTATATTAACCTCAGGGATAGAGATGAGGAAAGAGTGGTTCCTGCCTTCACAGGATCATAAACACTAGAAAGATGAATGATCAATGTCTCTGTTGACGACATTCACTTCCACATTGGCTGGGATATTCTCCAGTTTTTTTTTTTTCATAAAATCCAACTTTCAATTGAAGAGTTGAATTACGTACTAGCTTAACATCTAGACACACTGCCCCTGATTTATAAGTTGAGTAGAGAGAAATCAGGAGGTCTCCAGGTATAAGACTTCATTGCTGCCTCCAACAGGCTATGCTCTTGCTTGTTGTTGCTTGTTTTGCTTTGTTTTTGTTTTGTTTCATTGTTTTCCTTTTTCCATAGCAAGGATAGAAGACAAAATAAGACCTTATCAAATGACAGAGCATAAGCCCTTGTCTTAGGTAGAACTCACAGTTGGTCTGGACCTTGCTGAATTTGCTGTCTCTATTATAAAAAGCATGGAAGGCTTGGAAGGAGTCCCTTCAGGGAAACCCTTCACTAAAGATTGATCTTTGAAAGATAACTGACTTACATACTGGTGTCCCTAGGGGTTCACTGCTTCCACTGTAGTGTAGGAATTTTCCTGTGGTGTTTGCCAAGGAGCCAAGCGTGGCCTTAGATTCCTGAAATCTCAGCAGGAAAGCTGCTGTGAGTTAAAGGGCATCCTGGAATGCAGAGTGAATTCAGGTGCCAGCTTGGGATAGACACATAGTCAAGCTTTGTCTCAAAAACAGCAGCAGCTATGGCCCTTGGGTATCTAGACTGCTTTTTTCTAAGTTGCAGTCTCTTAGCGTGACATCTGCCTGCATGAGACATTGTAAGGGAAATAGGGATATTCACTTGTCTTTCTTGTCACCACAGTTGCAGGAGTGAAAAGCAGCTTCCCTCATAGGCTAATACATTAAATGACACTGCCAGGGATACCCGGAAACGTTTAGCACTCATTAGCGCAGTCTTTTCTTCTCCAGGACACACTGCCCTCATGTCTATAAGCTTGCTTCCAGAGATACTGGATTTTTTTGCTTGAGAAACTATCACTGTGTACGTGTTTGTGTTTGTGTGTTTCTTGTTTTAACCATAATTAGAACAAATAATTTTCCACTTAGAAGTTGGGATTCTGATCTCTTCTTCCAGATGGAAAACAACTATAAGGTCATCTCAATGGAATACTTAAATCCATCACTAGGAAGTGATTGCTGCAGCATTAAATCCTGAGTGTGAAAGCCTCTTAATTAGTCAATACTGTTTCTTAACTGAGTGCTTGCCCTTCTAGGGAACAGAAGGACCATGTCTGCCTTTCCATTGATGGATGTAGCACCCAACTCAGCAAATCATTTACAGATGATTGCTAGATGAAATTGTAAAGGATGCCTCTTCTCCTAAGCTTTTGTAAGGATGCAATCAAGACCAAGTCAGAATTATTTTTTCTCTTGGAATAAATATGTCTAGCAAGAGAAGAAAAGAAAAGAGAAAACAGAGAGGCTCATATGTATGCATATAATTATATCCTAAGTGCCAGAAGGAAGCTGAAAGTTGATGTGAAGGTTGGAAAGATTGTATGACATCCGCCTGGCAGGGAGCACTCACATCTGCCTGACAGAGATGGGGAGCACTCACACAAGAATAATAAACTGAGACCAGGTGCAGATTTTGACAGGCACAGTTATTCGGGAAAAGCTTCCGCAGGAGACAGAGATGGAGGTGAGCGCTTGGAGAAAGCCAAGGGAATGCCATGGAGGGCAGAAGCCCAGACTTTGCCAACCTGGGGATAGATAGGAATAGATTAACTTCACCTAGCCAAGGGAGGGAGCGAATGCCAGGCATCCTTGTTAGAGCTTTTCTCATCAATTACTGTGAGGACTTTTTATTTTGTTTTGTTTTCCATAAGCAGTATTAGAGGATGTCCTGATCAGAAATTTCATTTTATTCATTCATTTGCTTCATGGCAGTGTCCATGCTGTAAGTCCTTCTGGTTTGAAATTCAGCTTTCCTTTCTGTGATTCTTCTCTCTTAGGTGGTTCTTTCTTCTGCAAAGTTTGCAGGCTTTTTCCTGAGTGCCCTCTCATGCATCCCCAAAGCTCCCCTCTGCTTCCTCACTCACTTCCTGCTTGTACACATTGGATTCAGTGCTCCCAGCCTCTTACTGAGCCTCTACCTGCTTCTTTTTTTTTTCTACCTGCTTCTTGTGGTAGCTGATGGTGAGAATTTGGTGATCCAAAATCGTCATCTCCTGTCCTAAACCCTGCTTTGTATTTTGTCACTCTTTCCATTTTGTCCTGAATTCTACAGGATTCACTGTTACTTTTGTTTTCTATTCAATCAACTTTGCCCTATTTTTCTTTTCTTGTAATTTTTTTTCTCGTCCTCACCTCTTCCTTTCCACTCCTTCTGCAATATCAGCTTCCCTCTCCTTTCAGACTTGGTATATTCCAGTTTCCTCCAACACACTCCATTGTCATTATAATTTTAGCAAATCAAGCTAAAACAATGTTTCCTATTTCTCCATAGCATCTTTATACAAGAAGAATCAGCAAAGGTTTATGGAGAATTTTATGTGCCACACAGAATCCATGATAGGTGGCATTACAATGACTGATTTATCCCATGTTCTGGACAGATTTTCATTTTGATTTGAATGGGCTTTGAAACCTAAGTACATAAAACAGAACAAGGGCTCTCTCAAGTACCTTAAAGCCCTCATATGATTTTCTAGTTTTCATATAAGCTCATTAGTTTTACCCTTGGTGACAAATTCTTCATGTAATTCTTGAGACAAATTCATGTCCTTATTTATTTAAAAAATAAATAATTTAGGGCTGGATTGTAGGTTATTATTAGAATATCTATCTATCATGCATGAGGCCTGAGCTTGATCCCCCACAGAGAAAAATTTATGAGGAAATTTAAAAATAAATACTTAGCCCACCTACATTAACAATGGATGTTGTGATTCCTTAACATCTGTAATAGAACAGTATCTTATTACTTGGTTTTCGACTTGTAAAAACAATTGTCTTGAAACTGAAAATTTACTTCCTCTGGACGATAGGTTTTTCTCTTAGTAAAATATACACAAGTGCAAACTAACATTTGGTGTGGTTTACTTCAAACACTAAGACAAAAATGTCAAGTGAAATGCTTGCTTTGTCAGTAAATATTGTAAAAGGAAACATTGTGATCTTTAAAACCAGCTAAAATGAACATTTTTCTTTTCTTTATTTTTTTTTTCTTTTTTGGGTAGATGTTGCATGAGATCCCAGCATATGCATTTCTCTTTCTTGCTTGAAAGTTGACTATCTCAAGTTGTCCACAGAGGACTTTGCATGGCATGCCTGGGAAGTGGTATCTTTAAGGATTAAATAGAATCTGGAGTATGGGACTTGTGGTTACTGTGGCCACATTTCCTGCATTGCATCCTCAAGACTCGAGGGAACTAGAACAGGGAGAAAAGTTTAAATGAAAAATACATCACTTAAATGGAAGCCAGCCTCCTGGGACTATGTGTTTGGTGAAAATATTATTGTGAATTGTTATTTTTTTTAAAAAAAAAACAAGAATAAAAGTTAATTATCTAACAAATAAGTATTCTGAGAAACATTAGCAGCATTTGTGATCCCAAAACTTCACAGTTCTCGATGCATATTTTCAAAAACTTTGGACTCTAGATAAGACTAAGATCTTTGAAAACAGAAGCACAGGGAGCTTGCCACTCCATTTGCAAGAGGTCTCACAAGCCATAATGGGATGCAGCCATGAGCAAGGAAGGAAGCAAGCTCTCACCAGATCTGACTATGTTGGTCTCCTAAGAAATTCATGACAATAAATCTGTGTTAGACTATCTAGTCTACAATGGTTAGTAATGCCAGTTGGGGCTAACAAAACATTTAAATTGTATTGACAGCTGTTCTCAAATCTTTCAGTGACTAAATAATATGAAAATAGGCACTTAAATCTTTCTCTTAGAAAATTGAAAGGATTCTGCTTTTAAAATCCCTCTTAGAAACCCTGTACCAGCCAGGCGGTGGTGGCGCACATCTTTAATCCCAACACTAGGGAGGCAGAGCCAGGCAAATCTCTGTGAGTTGAAGGCCAGCCTGGTCTACAGAGCGAGATCCAGGACAGGCACCAAAGCTACACAGAGAAACCCTGTCTTGAAAAACAAACAAACAAACAAAAATAAAAAAAAAAAA
>CABHPR010138502.1:0-49699 GCA_902168415.1 Peromyscus melanophrys
CTCTCTCTCTCTCTCTCTCCCTCCCTCCCTCCCTCCCTCCCTCCCCCTCCCCCTCCCCCTCTCTCCTGGTGCTCATAGAAGCCAGAAGAGAACATCAAATCATTTGGAGCTGCTGTTACAGGTAGTTATGAGCTGCCCAGTGTGGGTGCTAGTACTCATAACCACTGAGCCACTTCTCCTGCACCACATATGGCACTATTCACAACCTCATGGTGCGTTACTCACTACAACATGGTACCCCTTAGCAGTAGAATAGCAGAGACTGTAGCTGAAAGTTTTTCTGTGTCCCGGCATGCTGGCGGTCATGACAAATCTCTCCCACTCCCATCCCCCAAGTAAATACACAGAGGCTTATATTAATTAAAACTGCTCGACCATTAGCTCAGACTAGCTCTTACACTTAAACTCAGCCCATTTCTGTTAATCTATATGTTGCCTCGTGTTCCATGTCTTTACCTGTGCCCTTACATGCTGCTCCCTAGATGGCAGGCTGGCATCTCCTGACTCAGCCTTCCTCTTCCCAGAATTCTCCTTGGCTGCTTATCCTGCCTATACTTCCTGCCTGGCTACTGGCCAATCAGTGTTTTATTTATCAACCAATCAGAGCAACACATTCACAGCATAAGAAGTGACATCACCCATCAAGAGACTGTGTTAAATGTGTGGGCAAGTGATCTCAAAGTGAGAACTGAGAATGCAGCCAAGAGAGTACAGATAGAATGGTGGGCAGAGGCAGACTTGAAGCATCGAGTTTGGAAAGGAAGGTAAGGAGTGATGAAGCTGACAGCCAGATATCAAGGAATGATTCCAGTCCTCCTCCCAGATGTAGCAAGAATAGAGGCATCAACCAAAGAGAGATCCAGATCTTCTCATCCATCTGCTATCCAGGCTATTCCTAGTCCCTGCCACTGTCTCAGGTAAAGGGAAGGAAAAAGAAAATGTCAGGAAGTAATAAGGCTGGATGAAACTATGAAAAACCAAGAAAGAGTAAGAGTAACTGAGACACCCAGGAATTAGCCAGATTGTCTTCCTTAATAGTTGTGGTTCTTAAGAGTAACTTAAATATCATTTTAGAAAATTGAGATTCAGTAAAAATATTTTGAAATCCATTATATATATATATATATATATATATAAGAGTTTTCAAAAAAATATATATATATATATATATATATATATACACACACACACACACACACATATATGTTGATATAGATAGATGTGTTATGGAATAATCTTTTTGTACACTGTGAGGATGTGTCTTTGCCAAGGCACCTTCTAATTGGTTTAATAAAAGACTGACTGGCCAATAGCTAGGCAGGAAGAGGTTAGGCAGGAGAGCCAAACTGAGAAGATGCTGGGAAGAAGAAGGGCAGAGTCACAGGAGTCGCCAGCAGACACAGAAGAAACTGGAGCTGAACATGCCATGATGAAAAAAGGTACTGCCACGTATCTTAATATGGGTTAATTTAAGTTGTAAGGGCTAGTTAGTAACAAGCCTAAGCTGTTGACTGAGCATTTATAATTAACAATAAGTCTCTGTGTGTTTATTTGTGAGCTGGCTGGCAGGACAAAGCTGGCTGGTGGGACAAAAAAGTCTGCCTACAAAGTCTGTCTATGGTTAAAGGAAAGAAGCATGATATATGTTGTTATCCTTATCCTAATTGAATCGTTCTTGTAGCTTTTCTTCATCTTGCTTGGTCCTGCAGCTGCTTATAAAATAATTATTCAGATGCTTACATTAATTATAGTTGTTCTTTGCTGCTCAGGCTTATTATTAACTAGCTCTTACAACTTAAATTAACCCATTTTTATTAATCTATGTATTGCCACATGGCTGTGGCATTACTGGTCTGCTGACTGGTATCTCCTTGACTCTCCCATTTTTTTCTCCATGTATTCAGTTTTGCTTTTCCACCTAGCTATATTCTGCCCTACCATAGGCCAAAGCAGCTTTATTCATCAACCAATAAAAGCAACACGTATTCGCAGTGTACAGAAGAACATCCCACATCAGTTCTATTGAGTTTACATGTGCTTATGTATAGAAATATGTCTTAACATTCATATTCTACTTATGCATGATTCTCTCTAGGTGATTAAATGATGAGTGATTTGGGGAAATACTTTCCCCCTTTATGTGTATCCAATTTTAGAACTGTGAAACTGTATGTCTAATGAGCTTGTATTATTTAAGTAATCAGTGAAAACAAAGTCATTTTGATTTTGAAAAATAGTTATGGAAAAAAAGAGACCATCGTTTACTTTAGAAAGTGAGACAGAACAGAAAAAAACAAAACAAAACACTGAAGAGCAATTGTCTTCCCCCTCCCCAATTCAATCATGTGTCAGTTTCCAGTTTACTAGTCTTGTTGCCTTGGGTAAGCTACCCATAATGGCTGGGACTCAACTGAACATTCTGGGAAATAACATACTTGCTCTCATGTGGAATGTATTTAGCTTGACATTCAGTGTGTTATTTAATACTCACAACAATTCTCAATGTAACTATTATTATCCAATTATACAAAAGCAAATATAGAGAATATATATTGCACCTCTTTGAAAATACCATAATGGAAATCTAAGAAATCCCTGCAATGTAATGGAGAGAAAATGCTTGCAGGACTCAAAGTAGATGCAGACGCCAAGTGTAAGCTTGTAAAACAATATACTGATAACTAGTTTTAATGCAAACATCAGGCTCTGAGAGTCAGCAATTTACAGAGATCTGTGTGTTCTTTGCCTTAAAATAGCCTCTTTAAAACCAGTTATTTCAGTGGTAATCTTCTTAAGAGCAGCCAGACATCCGTGGCTCTTGATTAAAACTTAGTGTCTGAGAAATACAAAATTGAACACAAACATTTATAAGCTTACTCTTGCTAATGCAATTTATACATCCAGACAAACAAACGCAGAGCAGGAGGAGAGGTCAACTATACTGTGATGGAATGTTCAACTTCTAGAATACTTCCACCTTGGAACACTAAGCCCTAAATGGGATGTCTCCTTCAAATCCCACCACTCAGTGCTCCGGGAGCCCTGCAGAAAAGGAAGCAAAAGGAGTGTAAGAGCCATAGGGGATGGAGGACACCAAGAAAACAAGGCCCTCTAAATCAACAGACTCAATGCACATATTGAACTCACAGAGACTAAGGCAGTTGGCACAGAGCCTGCAGGGGTCTGCACAAGATAGGGTCCTAGAGCTGAAAGGAGAAGTGGTCACATGCCTCATTTCTAACTCAAAAGCTATCTCCAATTGATAACCATCTGAAAATGAAAATTTAGTTTTCTCCAAGGAAGTCTCACTGGGGAAACAAATTACTCTTAAGGGTAGGCTGCATGTCTAACAGTAGATGCCCACAGAAAATAAACTCAACGGCATCATTGGAGGCTCCTTATCTCGTACTGTTTTGTAAGGGCATTTCTTTTATTTTTTAAATTTTGTCTTATCCCTTATTTTTACTTATCCTACAGGTCCTTTGTATATCCATATATATATATATATAAAATATATGTGTGTGTATGTTATATAAATGTATATGTATATATATTAACACATATAATACACACATACACATATATAATGGCTTCCAGTTTAGTATTCTGTGGGATTTCTAAGTGTGCTAATGGGTGGGTCTCTGCATCTATATCAGTTTCTTGTGCCTTCTCTTGGGCTCTTTTCCTTCTCTTTGTTTTCTCTTATTCCAATGTGTTAGTTTTTGTTTTATCTTATTATATTTTATTATCACCCCTTAGATGCCTGTTTGTTTTCTAATGAGAGACAGAAAGAGGGTGGATCTGGATGGGAGGGGTCTGGTGAGGGACTGGGAGGAGTAGAGGGAGGGGAAACTATAATCGGGATATTTATATGAGAAAAGCTACTTTCAATTAAAACAAAAACTTCTAAGTAGACAAACTAGTATCAATTCATACAATACATATCAAGAACTGTCAAGGCTAATCAACTGTCTCACTTATCCAAAGGGCCTGATCCAGTTGGGGGATCCTCAGCTATTGGTTCATAGTTCATGTGTTTCCATTCGTTTGGCTATTTGTCCCTGTGCTTTTTCCAATCTTGGTCTCAACAATTCTCGCTCATACAAACCCTCCTCTTTCTCGCCAATTGGACTCTTGGAGCTCCACTTGGGGCCTGGCCGTGGGTCTCTGCATCCAGTTCCCTCAGTCATTGGATGAGATTTCTAGCACGACAATTAGAGTGTTCGGCCATCCTATCACCAGAGTAGGTCAGCTCGGGCTTTCTCTCGACCATTGCCAGTAGTCTATTGTTTAGATGTTTTTAAAGGACTGTAATGTGGGCTGGCAAGATGGCTCAACTGATAAAGGTGCTTGAGGCCAAGTCTTGATGCCCTGAGTTCAATCCACTCCAGCAAGTTTTCCTCTGACCTTCACACATACATTGTGACACATAGTAAATAAAGAGATGTGAATTAAACGTTTCAAAAAGGACTGTGACACATAATAATATTTGGAAATTAAGAATAATATACAGGAGCCACTAGGATGGCTCCATGGGTAAGGCACTTGCCACCAAGACTGAAGACCTGAGTTCCATCCTCAGGAAAAAAAAAAAAAAAGAACTGTCAAGGCTTACACAGGAAAGTGTTTGAATGCCAATACCTTATGTAATGTACTAACATATTATGTAACATCCCCAGCAGGTCTGTGCCCCGTAATCAAGCACATTGTTACTTCTGCAGGATAAGGCATGAATATTCATACTAAGATGGAAGAAGAAAGTTCTAAAAAGCCTTTTCTCAGAGTGGGCTCTGCTGGCAAATGAATTTGTAGCAAACTCAGGGAGAACTCTGTAGCTCAATTAAATCCATAATAGGAAAAGAGGTGCTTCTTTTTCCTCAATGTTGTTTTCAGATTTGTTTTTTTCAGTGTTTGTTTTATTTGCTCTTCTTTTTTGCTAGTGTTGAGAAGGGCTCAGGTTGTAGAAAGAGAAAAAGTGAAGGCAGAGCAGTGACCCTTAGCATCTTCATCAGGAGTGACGATAAAAAAGTTTTATATAGGGAGGAAAAGTCTTCCTTCACGAGAAAAGGGTGCACTCCCTAGCTGAAAAGGAGTCATCATCTGTGTTACTGGATGTAAAGAGTGGATAGCAGTTTCCTAGGCTAAGGCTTTTAGATGCCTCTGGCTTGTGTGAAAATGTCACCCTTAACCTCTGCTCTCCAGGCTCCTGTTAATGGTAATGCTCATTACTCAGCTGAAGGTGCAATGACCTGATGGCAGTCGTTGTAATGTTGATACACTTAGGATGGCAGACGCTTTCATAATTTGAATGATTATGTGGGTAGGGTGAGTAAAAGGTTCATTTTTTTTCCCCTGAGCCGTGAATAAAAATCTTTCTATCAGTAATAGGTCAAACAAATAGTGAAATGTTAGAGAAAAGAGTTCAGGCTGCAACTCACACCTTTATATTTCAAATGAAAGCAGGTGTCTGGATATTAATATCAATAATCATCAATGAGATTTCCATGGAAGAGACTAAAAAGAATACGGGAAGTTTTTAACTCCTCCCAGTTCCCAGCCTCCCAGCTAGTATGAGTGAAGACAATAGATGAATTCATTAGGCTATGAGGAAGAAGTCACAAGTGCAAGTCAATGAGAGCAAAAGTTAGAGAGGCATTCTTAAAAAGCATTAAAAACACACACACACACACACACACACACACACACACACACACACACACACACACGCACACACACAATGACCTTCCTAACAATGGAAACATTGGGACCCAGTGAAGAAGAAGCTTCTACAAGGATCATGTAGATATGAATGAAAGAACCTATGGCTTTTTCTTGTGCCAATAAATACGGGGAAGTGAGAATTTAGGAGGGAAAGAAAACTTTACTTTATATGTGATAGAGGAAACTTAAGTAATACCTATACTTGAACTCTTCTCTGCTCTGTGTGTGTGTGTGTGTGTGTGTGTGTGTGTGTGTTTACACCCTTTGTAAATCACACGAATGATGATTAATTTAAGATCAGGAGAAATGAAATAAAATAGAAGAAGGAGAATTCCAAGAGTGATGGAAAATAGTTAGTCGTTATCTCTCCTTCCATAGATGCAGGATGACACTCTTTTTCTGGGTACAACTTTAGAATGTAAAGAAGTTGTAAAACTGTGTGCAGTACCTGTTCAGTATAACAAGAAAGCAGAAGATAAAAGTCTCCAAATACAAGCGGAGCTCTTGAACACATAACACGTTTCTAGTGGTTTGGGCAGGGGGAGTCTCAGACAATGTGATAGGCCCATGGAAATAATATGCTAGTTAAAAATCTCAAATCAGAATTTATGCCAACTCATCTTCTTAGCTGAATGCTTGGAGGACTCACCAAATGTTTCCTTAGAACACTGGATGTTTGTTAATGTGGTGAACAAAACTTATATTTGCTAAATTTTTAACCCATATTTTTATGTTTTCCTAAGTTGAAAATATATGATAAGTTCAATTGAATATTGAACTTAGTGTATGGGCATAATACTCAGTAAGTCCAACTCACTAATTGGACTTAGAGGCAAGTATTAAGAAGGTGGAAAAAACACTGTGGACCTTATTTGCCTTATCTATCTATCTATCTATCTATCTATCTATCTATCTATCTACCTATCTATCTATCTAAACAGATGATATACATATATGCATATACACATACACAAATATACACATATCATCTCATTCCTAGCTCTCTGCAAAAACAAATATTGAAGAAAAATAATCATCAAAAATTAGTCTGAACACCAAGAAATATGAATCTACTCTAATTAGATTTATGACCTCCTGTTTCCTCTCTTAAACATGAGACAATTTTGTATGTCAGCAGGATAAAAGTTGTAAGAAAATTATTATAAACAGAATTGGCTTTACAATCTGACTTATTCTCTTTGTGCCCAAGATACACGAATATTTCTAAGCAATGCAAATTGCTGGATTAAAATACAATGATCTGAAGGTTACTATTATAAAGAGCTCATTAAAATTGATAAGAAAAACATTGAGACCCCAATATGAAAATGAGCAAAGGACATGAACAGTAGCACATATGAGTGAAGATAATTAGCAAGGAACATATGGGAAAATGTTTAACCTTGCTAGATACCAAAAAAAGCTAAAATAATTATGTTAATACCATACACTATTTAAATGTGTAAGAGAAATTATTTTCTAGTGGGTTTTACCAAACATTTAAGAATAACTGAAATTCATCTTCAACAGACTGCTTGAAAAAAGTAGAAAAGGAGGAAACACCTAACAACTCCTTTATGAGGTAAGAGTACCCTGTTACCAAACCAGCCAAAAACACACAACGAAACCAAACTAAAGACCTTGGAAATATAGACATAAAAATCCTCAAGAAAACACTAGCAAAGCAAATCCAGTAACATATGAAAAGGTATTATACATCTTGACTTGCCTAAGTTTTATCCAAGGAGTGCCTGGATAGTTGAACATATAAAAACAAAACCAAACAAACCACCAGTGCCCCATTACTAGAATAAATGGAGCAAAAAACACATAATTATGGACAAAGAAAAAATGTTGACAAGATATAACTCTTTCATCCAAAAAAAGTAAAAGAAAGACTATGATAAGCTATCATTTAAAGAAAATTCTTTCAACTATTTAATAATGGTTATTAACAAAAACTGAAGGCTAGTATCAAACTCAATAGTGAAAGACTTGAACCTTTTTCCTGAGAACTAAAGCAAGAGAAGACCTGTCTGCTCTTGTCATGTCTAATTGATGGTGCACTACCAGCACCAGTGAAAACCAGTTGGCAAGAAGACAACAATAATAGCCATGCTGAAGTGGATGGAAGAGAAACCAATAGGCCTCTACCCTACACAAAGAGCTACGAGCAACTAAGGATGTTAAGAGTAAGAAAAACAGTCTTCCTTGAAAGGAGCACAACAATTAGATGTCCAATACCAAACGGTAAGCCCTGAAAACAGACGTACCATTAACATTATACAGACCACGTGGCTTATATGTTGGAATATATATGTATATACACATACATATATGAATGCAACAACCATTAATAAAAAAGTGGCCATGAATTTGAAAGCAAACAAGAAAGGTATATGGGATGGTTTGAAGGTATGATAGGGAAGGAAGAAATGATATAATTATATTATAATCTCAAAAATGAAAGAAATAAAGTTATCTTGGTTGGAAAGGACGTAGTAGAACTGGCTCCTTTGGCAGACGCCACAATCAAGTGAATAAAAAAACCTAAACACACACACATACACAGAGAGAGAAAAAAAGAGAGAGTGAGAGAATACAATAAAAATAAATAATAACTGCAATAATTTATGGGACAATGAAATGTTTAGGAACATATTTAACAAGACATATAAATTTGTACACTAAAACCCAGAAGACATCATTGAAAAAAAATTAAAGAAAACCTAACTAATTTGAAAAGTAGCCAATGTTAGTGGAATGCATGCCTTAATATTGTTTAAATGGCAATATGTTCCAATTAATTTGCAGATTCAACACCAAATGTATGAAAATTCGATCTGGTTTTTTTTGGAGGGGAGAAATTGACAAATCATTTGGGAATTCAGGGGACCCAGAACAACCAATAAAATACCTTGAAAGTGATGAAGTGGAAGGACACACACTTCCTGATTTCTAAGTTTATAGTGAAGATAAGCAGTAAGGATTGTGTGGTGCTGACATGAGGGTAGATGTACGTATCAGTGGAATTGAATTGAGAATCTAGAAAGTAATCCTTGCACTATGGTGAACTGATTGTCAACAGAGTGCCAAAACAATTGTGGGGTATAAAAGTTATTTCAATAAATGGTATTGGATGAGGCTGGAGAAATGGCTCAGTGGTTAAGAGCACTGGTTATTCTTCCAGAGGTACTGAGTTCAATTCCCAGCAACCACATGGTGGCTCACAACTATCTGTAATGAGCTCTGGTACCCTCTTCTGGCCTGTAGGGATACATGCAGGTAGAACACTGTATACATAATAAATAAATAAATTTTTTTAAAAGGGCTGGAGAGATGGCTCAGTGGTTAAGAGAACTGGCTGCTCTTCCAGAGGTCCTGAGTTCAATTCCCTGCAACCACATGGTGGCTCACAACCATCTGTAATGAGATTTGGCACCATCTTCTGGCAGGCAGGCAGAACACTGTACACATAATAAATAAATCTTTAAAAAAAATGGTATTGGATAGTTACATGTAACACATTAAACTAAGATTTTTACATGGAGATAAACTCAAAATTCTTCATAGATTTAAATGTAATACATAGAAATCTATTTTTTAAGAAAACAGATTAAAATATGGGCATAAATTTTTGTGATCTTGGATTAAGGAAAGATGTATATAGGACATCAAAATTATAAGTGAAACAGGAAATAAATAAATTGAACTCAATTGAAACTTACAACATTGTTTCAAAGGACATTATCAGTTAGGTCAAAAGACCATCTAAGAAATGTGGGAAAGGTTTGCAAATCATATAATTTGAAGAATATATAAACTCTTGTGACTACAATAATGACAAAAAGTGACTGAAGTATGGGCAAAATGAACCGATATTTTTCCCAAGGAAGGAACAGAAATGGATAAACACAGAGAAAGTATGTCTGTATTAGTTTGTCTTTCTGTTACACCTACCAAAAATATTTTGGGGAGGAGAAGGTTTATTTCACCTCACAAGTTACAACCCATCATTTAGGGAGGTCATAGCAGGAACCTAGAGGCAGGAACTGAGGCAGAGATCATGGAGGAACACTATTTACTGGCTTGTTTTCTTGTACAAAACAAGACTGGTTGCCTAGAGGTGGCACCACCCACAGTGGACTAGGCTCTTCCTCATCACTCATTAATCAAGAAAATGCCCCACAGCCACGCCCATGGGCCAATCTGGTGGAGTCAATTTCTTAATTGAGGTTCCCTCTTCCCAGGCAACTCTAGCTTATGTCAAGTTGACAAAACTGTGACCACCGAGCTGCTCATCATCATTGGTTATTAAGAAAATATAATTAAACTACCACATGATACCACATCATACGAATTAGGATGTGTGTGCCTCTGTGTGTGCACATGTATATGTGAGTGTATGTGTATAGAGGTCAGAAGTTGATGTCTGGTGTCTTCTTCTGTAGTTGGAAGTTTTCTTGTGTCCCTTGAGGCCGGTGGTTAGGACAAATCTCTCCCACTTGAGTTCCCCCAAGTAAACACACAGAGGCTTATATTAATTATAACTGCTTGGCCATTTGCTCAGGCTTATGACTGACTAGTTCTTACACTTAAATTAACCCATAATTCTTATCTATGTTTAGCCACATGGCTTGGTACTTTTCTCATCTGCCTTGTCATCTTGCTTCCTCTGTGTCTGGCTGGTGACTCCTGACTCAGTCTTCCTCTTCCCAGAATTCTTCTCGTCTACTTACCCTGCCTATACATCCTATCTGGCTACTGGCCAATCAGTATTTTATTTATCAACCAATCAGAGCAACACATATTCACAGTATACCGAATGACATTCCATAGCACCTCCCCTTTTCTGTCTAATCAAAAAGGAAGGTTTTAACTTTAACATAGTAAAATTACATATAACAAAACAGTTATCAAGCAAGAATTACAGTTATACTATCTAGTCTATTTGTATTTGACAAAATTAAAGAAAATATTCTATTCTATATTTGTGCATCCAAAGTTTCATATCTAATTTATCTCTTATCATAACCAAGGAAAATTATAACTATCTAGTCTTTAACTACATCAAAGACCTTAGAAAGATATAAATTTACCTAAGTAAACAGGAAATGCATTGTAAGCAACTTCCAAAAAATCTAGAAATGACAGAGACAGCTGCCTGCCTAGACAGTCATCCAAAGTTCCTCTGCAATGTTGGGGCATCCATTCTTCAACCTACAGGCCTAGAGTTTCTCAGTCACTTCTCTCTGTGTCCTGTAGAATGTTAGACTGTCTGGCAGTTTCTTCTGCGAAGCAGGAACCTGAAGGACCGTCTCACCAAGTAAAGTTCAGTGGTCATCTGCCTATGGGTCCTGCATGTCCAGTTGATACAACATTTTATCAAGCAGTTGATGTAATGGCACTTTTTGCCCAGTGGCTAACTTTTGCCACAAAGAAAGCAAACACCATAATGAGTTTCTTCAATACCCATTATCTTCTCTGAAGTAGATTGGTGTTGCCAGGAGCAGATATGTCTCAATGTCCAGAAAGTCAAAGTTCTTAAAACATTTTAAATGTCATGTTTTGTAGGTCTTTGAAGTGTTTGAAGATTACCTACCTAACTGAAATATATCTATGTATATCTAGAAAACTTAACATGATTATAAGTTTGACTATCATAGAAGACTAATTATTAATCTGTATTTCTTAATTATTCATTATAATTTAAATGAGTTGCACAAACATAATACCTTAAACAAGAGTAGAAATATACATATAGTATCACAAAATTAACTTTAAATTTGTATCAATAAACTAAAATTTATATCAATGTAAAACATTTTAAACAAGTTGCTCTTTAAAAGTAGGTTCAACAATCCACCCTTTTATCCTATCATATCTATATTCTATATTTCCATATCATATCCCCCTTTCTTCTTTTAGAAAGGTATTGACTATGACCAATAACAATTTGTAACCAACAATCTAAACAAAGACAAACATCCATAATCCATTCTTTGGAAATAAAGTAGACAGTTTAAATTATCTGGTATAATATTCTTACAATATACATGTATGCACAGTATAATACCAAAATCTTAAGTCCATAATTGGACTTATATATTTATTTTACTGCTGTTTAGATCAAAATAGAACTTTGTTATGTCACAGGAAGTTCCCCTATACCCACTTAACAATTGATGACCTCGACAAAAGCAACTGGCTGCGGACCTGGGTCCTTATAGGTTAGGTTTGCTTTTTTTTTTTTTAAATTTTATAAGTACAAAATCATTTAGTGTGCCTTGTTTTGTGTCTTCTCTTTTTCATCATTAAGCCTGGGAGATTCATCCATGATGTGTGTTCATCTACCACTGAATCTTGTTCATTGTCACTACTTTTATCTGCTTCCTGGAGATTATAAAAGAAATGGTGAATTTCCTGTTGCTTAAACATAGTGGATGTAAGATAAAAGCATAACTAAGTATATTCAAGTATAACTTGAAAACAGCTTAGTGATTCCCAAAGAATGGGGCAGTAAGAGGGGAGAAGAAGGTGGGTGGAGGAAAGTGGGCAAAGTTGACTCATAGGAACTAAGCTACTTGGAGATAGGGCCAACAAGTTCTGGTGTGCCATCGAGTCAGAGGTTGACTACAGGTAACCATAATATACTTTTCACTTCAAAAGCTAGAAGAAAAGGTATTTTTTAAAAATTTGCTATACATAAATGAGAAATATCTGAAGGGACAGGTATGTTTAACTTGATTTGGTTATGACATAATGTTTACCCACTAATAAATATGTTTTCACATATCAATTAACTTTTTAAAAATATTTGCTCAATCATACCACAAGGATACTTGTTCAACTATGTTCATAGCAGCTTCATTTGTAATAGCCAGAACCTGGAAACACCCTGGATGCCCCTCAACTGAAGAATGGATAAAGAAAATATGGTACATTTACACAGTGGAGTATTACTCAGCTGTTAAAAACAATGACATCAGGAAATTTGAAAACAAATGGATGGAACTAGAAATAATCATTCTGAGGGAGGTAACCCAAACCCAGAAAGACAAACATGGTATGTACTCACTCATAAGTGGACATTAAATATAAAGGATAACTATGCTATAATCCACAGCCCCAGAGAGGCTAGGTAACAAGGAGGGCTCCAGGGAGGATGCATGGAGGAGAAGGGATAGGGGAAATAGAAGAGATCTTCTGGGTAGACTGGGGTGGGTGGGGATGGGAACTTGAGGGATCAGGTTGGGGGTGGAGGAAGAGAGTACTGAAAGAGATGCCTGGAAATGGGGGCATTTGGGGGTCAGGTAGAAACCTAGTACAGGGGAAATTCCCAGGAATCTACAAGGATGACCCCAGCTAAGAATCTTAGCAATAGTGGATTTGTAACCTGAACTGGCCATCTCCTCTGATCAGTTTGGTGACTACCCCATTATCAGAGAGGCTTCCTCCAGTAATTGATGGAAACAGATGCAGAGACCCACATCCAAACATTTAGACCAAGCTTGGGGAATCCTGCTGAAGAGAGGGAGGAAGAATTTTAGGAACCAGAGGGGTAAAGGACAAGAAAACCCACATAAACAACTAACCTGGCTCATAGGAACTCACAGAGTCTGAACTGACAACCAGGGAGCCTGCAGGGCACTGACCTAAGCCCTCTACATATATGTGACTGTAGCTGGAGTTTTCTCCAGTCCCGCTCAGACCCACAGCCACTCAGACCCAAGCAAACACACAGAGACTTACATTATTTACAAACTGTATGGCCTAATGGCTCAGGCTTCTTGCTATCTAGTTCTTATATCTTAAATTAACCCATTTCTATTCATCTATAAGTTGGCACATGGCTTGTGGCTTACTGGTACCTTACATCTTATTTCTCGTGGAGGCAGTGGCTGGCAGTGTCTCCTGACTCAGCCTTCCACCTCCCAGAATTCTTCTCTCTCTTTGTCCCGCCTATACTTCCTGCCTGGCTACTGGCCAATCAGCACTTTATTTATTAACCAATCAGAGAAACACATTCACAGCATACAGATATCCACAGCATGTGACAGTTGTGTAGCTGGATCTACTTATGGGACTCCTAACAATGGGAGCAGAAGCTGTCCCTAATGCTTTGGCTGGCTCTTGGGAATCTATTCCTCATACTGGATCACCTTGCTCAGCCTTAATACAAGGGGAGGTGCTTAGTCTTATGGCAACTAGATATGCCATGCTTTGTTGATAGCCATGGGAGGCCTGCCCCTTTCTGAACAGAAACAGAGGAGTAGATTGGGGCGGGGGGGGGGGGGAGATGGGGGAGGGAATTGGAGGAGAGGATGGAGGGGAAACTGCAGTTGGGATGTAAAATAAATTAATTAATTAAATTAAAATATTTATTCATTATTTTTGTTTTATGTATATGGATTTTTGCCTGCATGTATGTGTGCATAAACACCTGCATGCTTGATGATCATGGAGGCTAGAAGAGGCCATCAGATTCCTTGAAAATGGACTTACAGAAGGTTTGTTAGCTGCCATGTAGATGCTGGAAATTTAACCTCGGTCCTTTGCAAGAGCACCCAGTGATCTGAACAGATGAACCAGCTTTCCAGCCCAAATATTTATTTGTTTTTGTGTGTATGGGTATTTTTATGCTGTAAGCCGCAGGAAAATGTAAAGAAAGCCAGCTACTATGACAAAAGCTACTACTTGGAAATGTCAAGGACCTTTCTGAAGGTCAAGCCATGGCTTAAGAAGTCTTGGTGATATTTTAGCTTTTGTATATATATTAGCTGGTTCCTACAATGATTTTCTTACATGCTATGGGTAGTTCCAAGAACTTCTAACAGTGTATTTATCTAAAATACCTATCAAGCATCCAAGGCCAAATAATCTCCTGAACTAAGGTAACACCCTTATGGAAACAATACCTGTAGATGAACAGTCTTGTTAAATAAGAAACACAGAGCCAATGCAGAGATGAAAGCCTAAGAGGTCAGAGCTAAGAGCTAAAAACCTTACCCTTCACTGCTGCTGTCCTCTTCAGCAAGAGACCTACTTCCTGTCTGTTTGTCTTTTTTATAGACTTTCTATTCTGCCTTCTCATTGGTTGTAAACCCAACCACATGACCTCCTCGTCACTGCCTGTCTGTACAGACCTCCAGGTCTTCTATGGTTGGTATTGAGATTAAAGGCGTGTGTCTCCATGCTGGCTGTATCCTTGAACACACAGAGATCTGCCTGGCTCTGCCTCCCAAGTGCTGGGATTAAAGGCGTGCACCACCACCGCCCAGTTTCTGCTATGGCTTGCTATTAGCTCTGACCCCCAGGCAACTTTATTTATTAACATACAAATAAAGTATTTCAGTACAATTAAAATATCACCATATTTCCCCTTTTCTATTTTAATAAAAAGAAAAAAGGAAAAAGGTTATAACTAACATAAGAAAAACTATATACAAAAGTACAATAACTATATACCATATATACGAGTAATAAATACCTAAACAATGTCTAGTCCATTTGTATTTGACAAATTCAGAGAAAATAATTCCATTATCTATCCTATTTTGGTAAGTCCAAAATGTACCTAATTCACTTTCTATCCTAACCAATCTTCAGCTATAACTAACTAATCTTCAACTATAACTAACTAATCTTCAACTCCCTCAGAGACCCAAGGAGGAAATAATATTACCTAACAAAAATAAAAACAGGAAGTGCATGCAAGCAGCTTCCAAAAAAATTGTGAGTTGACAGAAACAGCCAGCTCCCTGGACAGTTACTCAAGGTTTCTCCACGACGTTGGGGCATCATCTTCAGCCTATAGGCTTAGTATATCTGACAGACTCATTTGTGAAGTAGGATGTACACAAGGTCAACAGTTTGACCTCACATTTGGTGAGAGCAGTCGATGTACCAGAAACACCTGAATTCCATTAGTGTCCTGTCATGATTCAGGATTTTAAATTCTGGAAATTGTTGATGTTTTTTTGAATTCAGCTGTCCATTCTTCTTGGCTATGTATGTGTGTGGCTTCATCTCAGCATCCCGTTCTTCTCCATATCCCTCTATTAAATGCCAGTCTACTATTGAGAGGTATGAGCTTCGTTACTCTTCAAGAATAACTGTTTCAGCTGCCATTCCACTGCACATCAGAAGCCATCGGCCCACTGCCTGTTCAGCTGCCTTTGAAGAAAAGGACACTGTACATTTTCCGGATTGCAAAGGCCACTTCAGGGATGGTGCCATATTGTCCTGACCTCAGAGGATGCCTGTTGTTAAAGCCACAACCACATTTGTTTTGGCTGGAATCGGTAGTCCTTTGTTTCATGTCCTGTCTGTCCTGTTTGTCAGCAGTTGATTCGAGGATACTTTGTTGTCCAGTGGCTAACTTTTGCCACAGTGAAAGTTAACTCCATATGCAGTTTCTTCAATGCCCATATTTTCTCTGAAGTAGATTGGTACTGCCAGGAGCCGACATGTCTCATAGTCATAACAAAAAAGAAAAAATTTCTGAGTTATTAAAACATTTTAAATGCTATATTCTGTAGATCTTTGAAGGGTTTGAAGATGACCTGTCTATCTAAAATATATCTGCTCAATCTTGGAAACATACCCAATATGACTACAAGTTCTATTGTAATGTCTAACTACTTTCATTTCTTTATATCCTAATAGTTGGTAATAATAACATTCAAGAATCAGCAATTTGCATTACATTGTTAAATGAACGGTATAAGTACACTACCTTGAACAAAATTAGAAATATATATATAGCATTTTCTAGCAATATCAATTTCAATATATATAATTTGTATACAATATAAAAAAATCCAATCCAATATAAAGTATTTAAAACTAGTAATTGTCTTTTTCTTTTTTTTAAACAATAACCTTAAATCTAATCTCCTTTGCTTAGCCCTTTTTCTAATCCTTAACAACAACTTGTAACCAACCCTCCTAAACAATGAAAATTATCCCAGACCCAAAACCCATTAAAAGACCAAAAAAACCACCTGCCCCACACCACCTCTTTGGGAATGTGGGCGTCGTATTCTTAAAATTGCTTCCTGCTGGGTATGGGCGAAGGTATCTTTATCCTGAAAAGAAAATTTTTTTTTCTTTCAAGACAGGGTTTCTCTGTGTAGCTTTGTGCTTTTCCTGGAACTCACTTGGTAGCCCAGACTGGCCTCGAACTCACAGAGACCCACCTGCCTCTGCCTCCGGAGTGCTGGGATTAAAGGCGTGCGCCACCACCGCCCTGCTTCTGTTATGGTTTGCTATTAGCTCTGCCCCCCAGGCAACTTTATTTATTAACATACAAATAAAATCACATTTCAGTACAATTAAAATATCACCATAAATTCCTGTCTCCTAGGTCAGGCAGTTAGCTTTATTTCTTGTGAGACCCTCCTTTCTCTTACAGCCTTACTAATATTATAGACTCCTAACTTCTTACCTAACCACTTCCAGGAATGTAGTTTGAGCACATAAATTCCCTTTTTCTGATATACTAACCAATCCTTAGCTCTCAGTGGACCTCCTCCTTTACCACTCCCCTTCTGGGTTGTAGAAGAAAGCTTGACAGTCACAAGCCTGAGGAAAATTCTTATCTGCCTTTATGACCCTGTAAAAATTCAAGCCTGGTGACCTTGCTGCACCAGAGGGTTGCTATTGCAGAGACTTGGAGAGAATGAAGAGGAATAAGGAGAGGTCTAAGGAGACTTGGAGGAGGATTTGAGGGAGAGGACTTGGGGACAAGACAGAGACTAGAAAAGAGAATGGAAGACCTAGATGGGTAAGAACTGGAGAGGAAAGAACTAGATGGGAAGAACTAGATTGAAGGGCTAAAAAATAGTACTAGAGGAACAAGATGGAAGATGAGGAAGAGCCAGATGGGGAGGAACAAGATGAGAAAGAAGGAGATGGGAGAGGAGCTAAGATGGGAAAGAACGAGATGGATGAGAACCTAGATGGGGCAGAACTAAGATGAGAGAATTAAGATAGAACTTAGAGGGGACAGCAGATAAATGTAGAGAGAAATCAGGCAAGAAAGGAGCTAGGCATGAGAGCAGAATAGAAGCTGTGTAAAGAGAGAACTGACTCAGAATAATAAAGTATATGGACTAAGGAGTTTTGTGTATGTAGATTCATTTCATATTACCAAAGATTAATTATCAGCTGGTTGTAGATTCTTCCTGGACCCTGGGAGGAACTATCAAGGGGCTGGACCCCATAGTCCTCGTTTTTGCCTGCATGTATGTCTGTGTGCCACATGTTTGCAGCACCAGCAGAGGTCAGAAAGGGTCTCAGATCCCCTTATAGAATGTTGTTAGCAACCACGTAGGTGCTGAGTACTGAACCCAGGTCCTCTGCAAGAGAAACAAGAGGCCTTAACCAATGGACTATTTCTCCAGCACTCAATTAAAATTTTATATTAACTAAAGAAATAAACTATGTTAAGAGGACAGAATTTGAAATGAAATTCCCTTAACATTTATTTCCAATAGGAGGTCATTGCAGTCCACTAAAGAGCTGTCATCTCTGAATAAATACAAATGCAACTTGGGGAAGGCCTGTAGAGTTGTGCAGTAATCCTGCGGCGAGGTAAGGAGATCTAGAAAGGAAATGGTGGACTGGCTGACCACAGCAGTAAACATAGGAAGCCGACAGTCTAGGAAGGAAGATCTGCAGGCAGCCAGCCCGATCCATCACAGTGCTTTTCGGCCTCCAGGCTGAGAGACACATGTGGTGAGCTTTCAGGGTTATCTTCTGTTGTACTGTGTGGCCACTTGGACTGTCTCAGGAAGAGGATGAGCTTGGGCTCCAGCAGGAGGGATGAGGAGGAACTTTTATCATCATTTCAGCTGCTGGTTGCAAACTCCAGGCCTCTACACAAGAATACACAGACTTTGATCAGGAAAGAACAGAGAGCGGCCAACCGCATTCTGGAGCTCTAAGAGGATAGTGGGGTGAGGCAGGGTTACATAACATGAGGGGTCATGGTCATATTAGAATAATAGAATAAGTTGTGATCTAAGTCTACCTTGTCTAAGGGGTTGAGTGACGGCTGGGACAAGTTCATTCTACATCTACATGCACCTTACATACACATCTTCATATATATATATATACATGATGTGTTTGGATATGGGGAAAAGGGTTCTCCCTTCACACATTGCTGTGCTCCATCTTTACTTCTTAGAATGGGAAGGTAATTGCTCATTTAGAATCCATGGCAGCCAGCTGGTAAACTTGTAGGCTGCTTGACAATCCAACTTTCTATTGACAGGAAAAATATTTTCTTGTTGTTGTAGCCAGACATATCAAAATGCATAGTACATATTCTAAACAGGTAAATAGTATTGCTTTCTCCATAATTAAGGTAAAACAGAATTGTGTTCTTGGGTAAGTTAGTACTGTGTATGACCTTGGGAAATGACTTCTTGGAGTACAAGTTTCCTCAACTGTAAAATGATGAGCTTAAATTAAGAAATCTCTAAAGTACATTTTTAAATGCTAATATAATTTATTTCTAAATCAAGTCATGTAAAGAACCTAAAAAAAGAAGTTCCGCTTTGATGTTAGGTTTAGCTTTACATTAGCATTAATTCTAGGAACCAAACATTTGATTAGGAATGACTGGGAATAATGTTCTGCTCCATTAGGGTGCTACATTTAGAGAGCACCATGTACCCTACTGAGAGGTACAGCAGGTAAGAACCGAGGAACAAAATTGCAGCTCCTCCTTGAAGAAGAGTGATGAGTCCCTGACCAAACAGTGGTCTTTTCAGCTTAGATAGAGAAACTGCTGAATGTCAGATAACAGATTAATTTGAGACACAGAAAACCTTTGGGTCAGGCTAACAAATTTATCTTTATTTGAGCTCTTAGACACCTGCATGCCAGGTGTTTATTACTCTTGGACGGGTGCCTTTTGTTTATCTGTGAAACGTTCATTGAGACATGAGTCTCCATTACAGAGGTGTGGCATTAGGTGATAGGAAGCCATCATGTCAGGCCCATGTAAGGAACCATGTTGTAGGAGGAAATGTTCGTGATTGAGAATTTCTTAGACAAAATGCAGATTAGGCTCATGTTTTGTTTGTTCCACTTTATAAGAGCCATTCTGAGAGAAACCTGCCGTCATCCTCCACGGAAATGGGATTCCTGCAGTCCACAATTATTTCTGATCCCTACCCTGCCTTTTTGGTGCCCTAGATGCAATAACTCCTTCTGTCAAATGCTGATGCAAAGGAATGGAAATTCCATTTTTCTTTTCTTTTACAGAAAGCACAAAGGTCCTCTCATACAATCTTCTGGGCTATTGTCATACAGTATGATTTATGTATTTCTTGTATGTTTCTTTCTTTTTAAATCTTGAAGTATATTCTTTTGTTTTATTGGGCTATTTATTCTCTTGACATCCTTAGATGTGAGTTAATGGAACCATGATAAAGGATAGAGAAGTAGCACAAACAAGGCTGATGGTATAGATTCGGGACTGCCTGACAGATTAGGGATGGCAAGGAGGAGAACAAAAGATAAAAATCACCTGATTCATGTGCACTGAGATGGTCTGGAGAAACCAGTGCTTGAAGACTGTGCTATGCTCTAAGTCTGAGAAATAAACACAGGAAAAATGGTGATTTCCATAAGGATTTTAAAAAGATGCTTATTTCCATATAACATTAATTTTTGTAAATAAAATCTAAAAATTTACTAAATGGGCACTTAACTGATATTCATGAATTAAAGTCAGAAAAAGGAATTGGGGCGTGTGAGGATGTAGACATAGAATGGGTACCAACTAGTACATTCTGTCTGCCAGGCCATTCTGGCCATCTCCCATTCTATGGCTAAGATCAAATGTGCCACCTTCCCACATAGTCTGCTGGTGCTGACTGGTGTAGGCATGAAATACAAACTGAAGTAATCCTAGGGCTCTCCCTCCACAGGAATGCACCCAGAGAAGCACTGCTACCAGAAGCAGGGCCAACTGCATGGCTGCCCAAGGAGTTGTCACAGTTTATCACGGAGAGTGATAGATTATCAGTGGATATGACTATAATAATGAAAGCTCCAATTTCGCTGGTGGCTGCTGTCTCAGATTCAAGAGAAAGTGAACCTGACCTTGTGAAGTCCATCTGCAGAAAGAGGCATGAAATGGAGGAGAGTCCTGACGACACTTGTTCCAGCTATTACCATGGCTCAGTTTCATCCCCGTTCCTTGTGATATTTCTGTCACTTGAGCCAACATGGCCCTTTGGAAGAGTCCTGGGTAAGGCAGGGGACAATTGAAGTAGAAGTGGATCTAGATTGATTTGGGAGTAATATAAACTCTAAGTAATGCAAGGCAAAGGACCATGGCTTTCATCTTCATAATCATGGTGCATGAAATAGTTCTTAGTACACAGGTGACAGTCCCATAACTCTACAGTCTTTCAAAATATACCTATTCAGTGTTCAGGGAACATGCTAAGTGCTGAGGGTAAAACAGAGCACAAGACAAATGCAATCTGGGCCCCACAATGACGCTTTCAGTCAAGTGGAGAGCACAGAGAAGATAATGGCCAGATTGACGGAAAGCAGTACTTTTCTGATAAGGGGTATGTTAATTGTGGCTTTAGGCTGACAAGGCAATAGGCTAGATAATCCACGTTGAAAAGCAAGTTATTAGGTAATCAGGTGTTTTGCAGAGCACAAGAGCAAGAATGCAGCCTGGCTTTAGGAAGGAGGAGGACCAGGAATTGGAGAGCCATTGTCATCCTGGAAAATGTGTTCTTATTCTCTTCCCTGCTTCTCTTCTGTGCCAAAGCCTGACTTGCCCCCTGGTCTGAATGCTGTTGCCAAAATAGCTACAGTTTCCAAGTGCATACTCATCTACTGGAGATGCACATTCCCTTGGAGAGGAGCACTGAATTTTGAAATTATTACACTGATAGACACTGAAGGGCACAATCATGTTGGAAGAGGAAGAGAGTCAGAAAGGAGAAGGGATGGAGCAAGCTCTTCTGGTCCTTTCCATTTATAGCACAGAATATCTGAAAGGTAATTGAGATCACTAATTAATTAATAGGAATTAAAGAAAGAGCTGAGTTCTGTCTGGTTGGTGCAAAACAAGATGGCACATAAAAGTCGGGCGGTTGTGGCTCACAGTAAGTAGTGAGGAGTACCTGCGGTGCTGAAAGCAGTGAAGGATTATCCTCGGCCTTGGTGGCTTACTTGCTACACATTTTCCCATTTTTTCTTACTTCCTTTATTCTTTTTACTTTTAAAAGCTTCGTTATGAATAACTCCCATTACCTGGGATACCCCAAGTCCACTCTAGATCCTGAGCATCTGAAAGAACTTAGTAACAAAAATACTGAGGAAGGCAGAAAACGTGAGGGGAAGGAAGGAGAGGGAGGACACCCAGGATCAGGATGCTTCGGTTTATACTGTTTTTCTGCCATTTTCTAGCTGATGACCTTGGGTAAATAACCTGGCCCTTCCATGTCTCATTTCCTAAACTACAAAGTAGAGATAATAAGGTTTCCTTCTATGGATTTTTTGGTCAGATATAAATAACTTAGTGTTAATATAATACCCAGTCTATATTAAATATCCTTGCTAGTAAATTCAGAGTTGGTGTTACTAACCACCATCACAGCCATATTTTTTTTCCTGTCCTGCTTGTTAGAGCTCTTTCAATTTCTCACTTATGATAAACCCAAAAAGAATAATTGTGCAAACCGAGGAACATCTATAGTGGATAATGCAGCTCTGTGGGGCTCCTTTTTCTCTAAGAGCTGTCCTGATCTGAAGTGATGTGAGATAATGTGAGATTGATGCTCCTCCAAAATGCTTTTCCAGGTATTTGGCAGCTCTTAGTTCCTTTTCTCTAGTACCCATTTTTCATCGTGGGTCTTCCTGGATCCTCAAGTGTGAACATTTTTTTAAAGGCGCTTAGACTTGGTTTGGACAAGGTGAAAGAGAAGGGATGAGAAGAGATGAGAGCATAATATTTAAGGACTGCAACCTAGATATTTTTCCTATAAAGACAACTTCCTGCAGAAACTCAGGTCAGATGTCTTTAAGCTACAATAGAGCTGAATAAAACAGTCCCCAGCTCTCATTGAATGGAGAATTTATCAAGCTGCATTTTAAAAAAAAAAATCTCCTTTTGTGGAACTAGCCAGAGTCTAGGGAACCATGTTCATATCCATAATAATGAAGCTAGATAAGGGTGCAGGACTCAGATTCTGCCCATCAAAACAAACCATCCAGCACCATGTGAAAGGCTTTGATAAGCAGCCTGTGAAGACAGTTTATGTAGTCCATTTGTCATTGAGTACAGTTCCATCCTTAGCACAACATTTTAAACAGCTTGATTTAGAAAAAAAAATCAATAGTCCTTGGGTAAGAATGGTATCAGAACAATAATCTTCAATTTAATATTAAGGGCTCCCCCGTCTCTTTTACTTTAAACCAACTGGCCCATATCATAGTAAATTCCAGCAGTGCCTGTCCTCTGCCCAAAGACTCTTCCTTGCTTGCTTTTGTCGTGTAGCAAAGGCACAGCCTCTTTTCTTCCTTCTATCCTTCTATCCTTCTGTCCTTCCTTCCTTCCTTCCTTCCTTCCTTCCTTCCTTCCTTCCTTCCTTCCTTCCTTCCTTCCTTCCTTCCTTTCCTCCTTCCTCCCTACTTTTCTTCTTTCTTTTTCTTTCTTTCTCTCTTTTATTTTTCAAACTTGATTGTATCTAATAAACCTATTCAAGACTAAAAAGCATCGCAGAATTTTTCAGGAACTAACTCTTGTTGGGAAGATCACTGGAAAGCCCTACACTAAAATCGCTTGTTTGATGGGCAGATTTCATAACCAAAGCAGAGAAATATTTTTAAAATGCAATTTTCTCAGAGTGGAAATCTGTTAGGCAATAAATAAATGGAAACTAACAACGATGTATAGCTAGCTACTCTATCCAAGGAGAAGTTCTATTGTGGCGTCTGACTCTAGAAATAGAAATGACTGTGTTTTCCAGTCTGTTCCTCATCTTCTTTGGATGAGCTGAGCTGACCCCCTGGAGCTGCACACGAGCAGTCGGACTATTGGCTTCTCTACTGAATGGATACTATCCCACCAGTTAGAATTTGTATCCTTAAGTTCAGGACTTTCAAATCTGGGTGACTGATCCCAGCCCTGGGAAACAAATCCAAAATATGGCCTATCTGGGAGCAACTGATAGGGGAGATGATAAAAAGACACGTTAAAAGTTGCAATGGGTTTAGTATAAGACTGGAGGACATGGAATTTTTCTTCTAATATAAGCATTTCCAAGTCTTATTTTACTAGAAGGAGTTTCAATTCCACCAAGAGTAATTCTCTCTTTATTGTGCTTGCAAAGACTAGTCATCTTTAAAAATTATGTAATTTTTAACATTTGTGTATACATATGTGTGTATATGCATATGTATGCAGATACCCTTGAAGGCAAGAAGAGGGCACAAATATCAAAGAAAAAGAGGCCATGAGTTGAAGAGGGAGGAAGAACAGTGGAGGGATTGGAGGGAAGAAAGGGAAGAGAAGGAATGATGTAATTATTTGCAATTTAAAAAATAAAAGTAAAAAATAAAGAGAGAGCATTGGGTCCCTTGTTTCCCAGGAGCTGAAGTTACAGGTGGTCATGAGTGTCCAGCATAGCTGCTGGGAACCAAACTCTGCTCCCCTTAAAGAACAGCAAATGCTCTTAACCACTGAGTCACCTCTCCAGACTCAATACCAACCCTCTTATGAAGTACACCCATCTGTAAAAGATGTCATTCCCTTAAATCTACCAATAGAATGGTAGAATGGGGCAGAGTCAAAGTGACTGCCCACTTGCACAGTATAAAGCCAGAACAATCAAAGGAATACAACTTTTTCCAAAACTGTGGTGACTATGGTGACGTACTTTAATCTGTACCACTGATCTAACGATCTGCTTTTTCGGAAATCTCCTAGTTTCTCTTAGTAGGCAGCCGCCAACCCCTCAGAGATGCTCTATGTCTATGAATGAAGTTTCCTGCTTATCTGTCTCCTTCTAAGTAACCCCTCCCACTGAGGTAGTAAGTAACAGAGGCATGCTAGAACTAGTCCACACATGCTGATTAGAGCTTATTGTTCTGTTTCCAGGAATTGTATAATCTATCATTAAAAATTAAAGAATATAAAATTAGAATTTAGAATTAAATGTTAAAATTGCTGTTGATTTGACAGAGGATCCCATATATGCTAGGCTGGTCTCAAACTTGCTGTGCAGGTAAGGATGACTTTGAACTTCAGATCCTTCTGCCTCTACCTGCCAAATGCTGGGATTCGAGGCGTGTGTGGCCATGCAGCGGTTTATGATGCAGCACGGGGGATATATCCCAGCGCCTTGTGTATTCTAAATAAGTACTCTACCAATTGATGTACACCCCAACCCTATGTTTTAAAAGATAACAAGGATGCAGAGCTTTTTACATGCTAGTTATTTTAAATACATTGCACACCTATTAGTACTCACTATTTGCATTCATTTTATCTGTATGGTAGAAAGAGCACACGTTCGTGAGCTCCCTAACATTCAGTAATGATAGGTCAATAACTTGAAATCAACCATGATCATCTACATCATAGAAATTGGCAAACACATAAAGGTAGGGGAGATAGGTGCTAAATGTTTCTATCACACTCTGGAAATGAGACTATGAGTAAATGTCAACTCCTTTGCCAATACATGACAAAATAATTACTTATGTTTACATGACCGGCCAGCGGGACATTTTGCCATCAACTAGATATTTTTACAATGTTGTGAGCCTTGATACTCAGAAGTAAACCTCCTCATTCTTTTTATCACCATTGAAAATTGTAAATCAGCAGTAATAAAGGATTTAAATTAGGTTTCCACAAGAAATAAAAGCTATGCCAATCAACTGTGTGGGTAGCACTTTATGTTGTTAGAAAAGTAGTAAAGATATGGTACTCATAAATCTATTGTATGAATATATCAGAGATGGAGAGGAAGCCATCACAAGGAGAAGGACATAAATTGTGCTATGAGAAAGAAATGTGCTAAAATAAGGAAATGTGCTGCCTGGGTCCATAATTTGAAGAGATTATGATCTCTATTTTTGCTGAGTAGTGGTTGTTTGTTTCTAATAGACGGAAAGCTTTCCTAAAGAATAAGGGATTTATTGTAGGAGATTGATTTAGTGAACGTCTAATGGACGTCAGACCCATCCATGAAGGATAAGTCCCCTGTCTGGTCTCTTTCCATTTAGTTTTTTTTTTTTTAACTAGGGAAATTGTGAAGCATTTCTACTTTTCCTCAGCCCACAAAAAGCTTCAAAGAAGTATCCATGTCTACTTTATTTCTTAGATCCCCACTCCTCAGCCCTTCTCACAAAGTTAACCTTTCCTTAATGATGATTAGTGCTAATCTTAATAGCATTTTCATTTATTAGTAGGGGTGTGTGTGTGTGTGTGTGTGTGTGTGTGTGTGTGTGTGTGTGTGTGAACAAGAGCTGTAGGGTAAAATTTCAGCCAGTGAAAAATGAAATACGAAAGATAAATAATAACTTTAAAAATTTTATTTGTGTGTGTGTGGGGGGGTGTATATTGTATGTGTCGATTCACTCATTTTTGTGTGACTATATGGAGGTTAGAGGGTGACATTGGATGTCTTTTTCACCACTTTATTTTTCTGAGACAGGATCTCTCACTGAACCTGGAGCTCACTATGCAGACCGACTGACTGACCAGCAAGTACCTAGAACCCTCCTATTCTTCCTCCCTGAATGTACACCACCCTGCCTGGCTGTGCCATGGAGGCTGGGGATCCAAGCTCAGATCCCCCTGCTTACACAGAAAGCAGTTTACTCACTGAGACATCTCTCCAGTCCCATTAACTAACATTAAAAAAAAAACTGTATGCAGAAAACCTATACATTAAAAAATGTCAGAATCTGAAATACGATAGGAGCAGACATTTTATAAAGAGTGGTAGTCTCATTAGTAAGCCAGACTCCCAAGTCAAAATACCCTTGTTCTTTTGTCTCTTGGGGGTTTAGGAAGCTGTTTCTTCTTTCCTAACATTCCACTCTCTTCCTTGGCATCCCCATTCTCTGCTAGGCTCAATCACATTTAAAGCAAAACACAAAAGCAAAAATGAGAACAGACCTTTCTCAATGGTCTCGATTTCTCTCTGTTTAATGGTTTCCACATTTCTTCCTTTTGAATCAAAAATTTCTCCAAAAAGTAATTCATGTCTAAATGGTGTTTCCTTGCTGAACAATCTTGTTTTATCTTCCTGAGAAATCTCTTCCCCTTCGATTCTGTGATGCTGCATTTCTGCCACTTCTATTGTACCTGCAGACACTCTTTTTCCTCCGCCCTTCCTGAAAAGAGCAATTTTAAGGAGCGGATGTAAGTCCTCTTCTCCCCTCCAGCCCTTCGTTAGTAACCCTGCCACTGCCCATAACGTAAGTGCCTTGCTACCATTTCTAGCTCTGAATTCTCACTCGAGCAACAGACTCCTGTACATCAAACCTGCTGATCATCCCTTAGCCACTTCCTGGCTTTTTCAAACTCAACATAACCTAGTTGAAATCATTCACTTCCGCCTCAGCCCTCTTTTAGTTCTGTTGTGTGCCTATTGGATGGTACTGGGACTCCAGCAAAGAAACGTGGAGTCACTCCAGAGTCTTCCCTTTTCTCTATGGCCCCACTGCTCTGAAGCTGCTGTTTCATGGGCCTACTACATATGCAGCCAACCTGTGTGTCTGTAAAGACAGCCAGGCACAATCTGTCCAAGATCACCCTATCACATTTGTCCTTTCTGCCCTCCTCTGCCTTTCTCTCCTCTGTGCCTCCTTTCACTTCTCTCTGCCTCCACCGCAGCCTGAGCATCACTTCCTCCAGACATTCACATACCTTTCCCACCTTTGTTCACTCCCTCCATGCTGGTAGCTCTCTGTCTTGGAGAATTTTTCTAGCCACCATCCTATCTAAACCAGACGGCCCCCTCCACTCCTAATTTGTGATTCTCCTGTCCTCTTTCATTTTGGTTTTTAGCATTTATAACACAATTGACATATGTTTGTCTATTTTTTCCCCATTTGTATTAGTAACTTTTCTTGTTTCTATGATAAGGTGGATGACAGAAACAACTTAAAGAAGAAAGATTTATTTTAGTTCATGGTTTCAATACGATCATTCCATCATGCCTAAGAGATGGTGAGAGAGGGCGTTGCACATCATGGTGGGCAGGAAGCAGAGGAAAAGGAATACATGAGGGGATTTGGAGGAGATAAAACAGGGAAGACACTCCCGTAGTACCCCACACACTCTTATGAAGCTCAATCTTCTTTTTCATCACCTCCTCATAATGCCATCAGATTATGAATCCATCAAGGGATCAAGCAATTCATTAGATCAGAGCCTTCATAACCAAATCATCCTTGGAAATACCTTTATAGACAAATGTGAAGATTTATTTCACCACTCTAGGTGGTTCTCAAGCCAATTATGTGGACAAAGACTAATCAAAATACTATTTGAATGTACAGTTCTTTTTAAACACAGTTTTACTTTTATGTGTATGAGTGTTTTTCTGAATGTGTTTATGTGCACCATGTGTGCGCCTGGTCCCAAAGAGGCTAAAAGGGGGTGTTGGATTCCCTGGAACTGGAGCTACAGATGATTGTGAGCATCTTTGTAGATACTGGGAGCTTAACCCGGGTCCTCTACATAAACAACAAGTGCTCATAACCACTGAGCCATTTCTGCGGCCTCTAGAATGCACATTTATTGAGAAAACTGAGTATTTTGATAACAAGCTCCTTGGAACCTAGAACTTTAGGTGTACAATATAAACTTGTTAAGTGAATGATTAGTCTAATAATGTCTATCTACCTTTTGGGGCACTATTTTGAGATATTGTTCTGGGTACTCAAGTCTTCTTCAAACTGTGCCCTGTGGCTCAGCCTCTCTAGTGATGGACTTACAAGTCTAGGTCTGTTTCTTTACATCCAATGTCTCTATTAGTTTCTCCTTTTGTATAGTCAGCGAATATTTATTTGCTCCGTTCCTCTGATGAGGTCTACACAATGTAGGGCACTTCACATTCTCTCGGCTCCAAATGTCATACCACCAGCCAAAACTTTTATAACTGTCTGTTACTTGGTCTCCTTGATTATGGTCAAGTTATCCTTTATAACTCTTCTCCATGCTATTGCCAGATCGAATTTCCAACTTAGCCCAACCTGACTCTGCCTGTAAAGCCTTTCTTCATCATTTCAGTAGCATCACTTGACCTTGTTGCCTCACTGTACCTTCCCTATGCCTCAGGGCACCATGGTTATCATGGCACTTAGGTCGTGGTACCTCACTACACACATATACACATTTGTATGTTCTGTAATGCACAGACAATAAATGTCTTTTATTTATCCCAACTCTCTTTTATCCTCACTGGTCAACACAATATGAGTGTCTCAGTTAGGGTTTGTATTGCTGTGAAGAGACACCAAGACCACAGTAACTCTTATAAAGGAAAATATTTAATTGGGTGCTTTACAGTTCAGAGGTTCAGTCCATTATCATCATGGTGGGACATGGTGGGGTACAGACAGACATGGTGCTAGAGAAGGAGCTGAGAGTTTTACGTCTTGATATACAGGCAACAACAAGTGATCTGTCTCACTGGTCATAGCTTGAGGATAGGAGACTTCAAAGCCTGCCCCACAGTGACATACTTCCTCCTTAACAAGCCATGCCTACTCCAATAAAGCCACACCTCCTAATAGTGCCATTCCCTATGAGCTTATGGAGGCCAATTATATTCAAACTACTGCAGTAGAGTATTCATGAATGCCTGATAAATAGTGAGCAAATAATGTATTACCTAATTACCAATATTTATGCTAAGTTTAATGTATTTATATGTAGATCATACACAGTTTTCTGTCTTTAGAAAAAGTGATGTGCTGTACATCTTCATGTCACAGGTAAAAAGCAAGCATTACTTTCTCTCTCCAGGAGGGGGAAGATTTGATTTCTATCTGTTTCCCAAAATTAGCTTGTACCCCAAACTGGGTTGATAGCATCTAGTCTGGTGTGAAGATTATTAAATTGAATGCTGAAGGAGTAATCAAATTTTTTTAAAAAGTAGAAACATTCTCTACTTTCAGGGATCAACCTAACTGAAGGAAGAGACAACACCCACAGAAATTAAGTTCATCACACTTGTGAATGGTATTAAAATCAGGCCTCTCGGATATTTAAACAGAAAAAGGTGTGCTGAAAGCGTATCTGTGGTTAAACTGGAATTTACCAGAGGAGATCCCTGTGGGGTAGTGGCTGCCGCACCTAGAGGCCTGGGCACAGAGGGAGAGGGTCATTTCTTTCAAGCCTGCAGCGCTCCCTATGGCCATGGGTATGCCAAGGGCGTGCAGCAGAAAACAGCATCGTGCCAGTTCAGACCTCATCCTCATTTCCGCACTGTACCTGCAAAGAGGAAAGACAAGGCAGAACGCGAGGAAACGATGCTAAGTTCTTCTTCTGCATACTCTATACTCTGCTCAGGAGGAGGCTGCTAAACAGAACTGACAACATGCCTCCAAAACTAACCCAAAGTCTACTAGTGATTCAAGTTCAAAACTGTGACAGACAGGTGTTCTGGGTAATAATTGCGTCCAAAAAGAATGCAGCAGGAAGATAAATTAACATAACTGAGTTTGTACATCATAGGATTATTCTTTGTGTTTAGAATGGTTCATCCAAACCCTTTCCCTCAATTAATCCTTGTAGAATTGCAAGACAGATAGCAATATCTCATATTTATTAGGGGAAGCAATTGTGGAAAAGAAAGGCCCACACTAAATGTTTATTTATATAAGTATGAGGTTGGATATTTTAATTCTGCTTGTTCCCGTGCCGGGAATGAGACTGCTCAAGTAGACACTTGTCCTTTTCTCATATCTGTGAAGTTTTGACCGTCTCCTTCCTTCTTGGCACAGTAAGACATTTCAGGCTCCCTGTTGAGATACTTTTGCCCCAATTCTTGAATTGGGCAAGGAATTCTGGTTTGACTGATTGGATCAGGCTTTTAAAATGATGGGAGAGTGTGCTGCTGAGGTGCTAGATTAGACTCTCACAGAGAAAGCAGATAAGAAGTACACGCATATGTGCACATCCATGCATTTCCTATGTATTTACCTACATCTTTATCTGCATGTATCTGCTACTGTGGTGAAAAGCTGAGCTTCAAACTGGAACCTCAGATTCTGAACCACTACCACAAGGCTCATGTCAGCCTACCCCACCTTTTCCAACAGTGAGAAATCACACCATCATTATCCACAGTATATTTATTTATTTCAGTGATCCTAAAATACACAAAAAACAGTCATTAAATTGCTGTTCACACCCCAGCTTTTTGGGGTATGAGTAGCAATTTAATGATATTAGCAATTTAATACCTAACAACATTTATATGGATGATTTTATTTCTTTAGCCACACAGCATGGATTCATAACACTGCTTTCCATATTTGTTACAATGTACATATCCATGTTGGTATTCTCTACTTATCTACTTATTTCACTGAGTAGGACTAGCATTATCATGATATTCGTGTATATATGGGTTCTCATATGTATGCCTATGTGTGTACACCGTGCATGCATGTGTGCCTGTGCAGGTCAGAGGTCAACATCAGATGTCCTCTCCAGTTGCTCTCCGCCTTCTTTTTTGAGACAGGATTTCCTTCTGAATCTGGGGCTCACTCATTCAGCTGGACCAGCTCGCCAGCAAGCCCTGAAGGCCTCTGTTTTTGTCTTCTCAGTGCTGGGATGACACGCACATGCCATTTCACTGGGATTTTTTCATGAGATGTGAGGAATCAAACATAGTTCCTTGTGTGGCAAACAAGTTACTAAGCCCTCTCATTTTATTAAGGATGTCTCTTTTAAAAAGGTAACCCAGAGAAGTGTGATTCTCCTTGCAGCCTCTCTTGTTCCCACTGCCCCGTTTCCTTCCATTCAGTCCATCCAGTCCCCACTCATAGACTTCAAGTAGCCGATCTTACTATGGTTGATTCCTTCTCAGTTTTCACAGATGAGAAGATGCATGTATATATTTTTAGATTATATTATACATAATATAATACTGTTTTGCATTCAACCTTTTTTGCTTAAAACTCTATCCTAGAATTAATATGTATTAGCAACTGAAGATCATTTTCATATCAATACATTAGGGAAATACACAATATATTCAACCACCCTTTTAGAGCATGAGCGTCTGGGTTTTTTTTAAATACTTTGAAGTTACAGACAATGCTGAAGCAACACCAGTGTGTGTGTGTGTGTGTGTGTGTGTGTGTGTGTGTGTGTGTGTGTATTTCCATGTTGTTGGAGGTGATCATCACTATAAAGTGTAAGAAGAAGGATTACCTGGCAAAAAATAAACATGTATAATTTTGTTACATTGTTGTGGGATATTTGTACACTGTATGAAGATATATTGCTGTGATTGGTGTAATAAAAAGCTGAATGGCCAGTGCTAGGCGGGACTTTCAGGCAGAGAGAGAACTCTGGGAAGAAGAAAGGCAGAGTTGCCAGCCAGACATGAAGAGGAAGCAGGAGGTGCAAAATGGAAAAAAGGTTTTTTCCATGCGGCAGAGTGTAGATTTATATAAATGGGTTAATTTAAGTTGTAAGAGGTAGTTGAGATGAGCCTAAGCTAAAGGCCAAGCTTTCATAATTAATAATAAGTTTCCATGTCATTATTTGTGAGCTGGCGGCCAATGAAAAACCTTGCTATGAAGCCGGGCAGTGGTGGCGCACGCCTTTAATCCCAGCACTCGGGAGGCAGAGCCAGGCAGATCTCTGTGAGTTCGAGGCCAGCCTGGGCTACCAAGTGAGTCCCAGGAAAGGTGCAAAGCTACACAGAGAAACCCTGCCTCAAAAAAAAAAAAAAAAAAAACCAACTGGATCAGGCCCTCTGAATGGGTGAGACAGTTGATTGGCTTGATCTGTTTGGGAGGCATCCAGGCAGTTGGACCGGGTCCTGTGCTCAGTGCATGAATTGGCTGTTTGAAACCTGGGGCTTAGCAGAGACGCTTGGCTCAGCCTGGGAGGAGGGGACTAGACCTGCCTGGACTGAGTCCACCAGGTTGATCTCAATCCTCGGGGGAGTCTTTGCCCTGGAGGAGTTGGAAATGGGCGGTGGGCGGTGGGGGGAGGGGGGGCGGGAGGGGGGAGAACGGGGGAATCTATGGCTGGTATGTAAAGTTGAATTATATTGTAAAATAAAATAAAATAAATTCAAAAAAAACCTTGCTATGTTATATATTGCTAAGTCCCCACTGAAATGGTTGCACTAGTTTTCCTTTTCATCAGCAGTGTATAAAAAGTGCCTGTTTGAGAGAATTAATCTGAAGCATGCTCAATAGCTAATCTGGGACATGCACTAGCAAAAACAGCGTGAGAGACTCTGCTTCAAAAACAAGGTATAACTATGAGAACGAACTCCCTAATGAAAGGTGTCCCCTGGCCTCCAGATGTTCACTATGTCATGCATGTACCTGTACCCACACGTACACATACATACAGACTTAGGACAGAGACACATATCCACATATTTACTTGCAGAAACACACACATAGACACACATACACAGAACACATTCCAGATACTCACACATAGACACACCACAGATGTACACACACACACACACACACAGTGCCTATTTCTGCTCAGCCTGGTCAACAGAAGTGCTGTCATATCTTTTATTATCACCAGTCAGACAGGTGAGAACACACACTTTACTGTTGTTCTAATTAGATTCTGATTAGTTAACAGTAAATTTGGATTTTTAAAAAATATTATGGGCCATTTTTATATCTTTTTGGGATAATTGTCTATTGTATCATTTCCCCCTTTTTTCTATTAAGTTCTTAGTCCTTTGTCCCCCTTTTCAATTTTTCAATAAGAAAATTTTTCAATAAGACTATCACCAATCTGCGTCTCACCTGATACATGAAAAATATCTCAGTTTAACTTATAGCTACTGAATTTAGAGCACACATTGTTTACTTTCTCTGTTGCCGTGATAAAATACTGACAGAAAGCAAATTGGAGAGGAAAAGGTTGAATTCATCCTGCAGGTTCCAGTCTGTAGCAGGGTCCTTGCTGTTGTTGCCTTTGGGGGAGGGGGCCAAGTAGGCGCAGAGGCAGACCACACAGACTCCGGGAGAATGTCCAAACAACAAGCTTATTTATTCAGGAAGAGGCAAACCTTATATACCCTCCACCCCACCCTTGGGGGAGGTCTGATATTCATCAGCTGGTGTGACATGGCTGCCTCTCATTGGACCAGGTCATCTCCAGATCATGTTTCAGCTGCTGTTGCTAAGACCATCAGGCAGACCCAGGCTGGCTCTCAGAAAGTATCTTTTTTACTTGTTCCAGCGGAGCCAGCTGGCCCTCAAGGCTGTTAGGGATGAGTCATTCCACACTAGTCCATCAGAGAAGTCAAGGCAGGACCGCAGGCAGGCGCTGAAAGCGGAAACACGGAAGAGCGCTGCTTACTGGCTTGCTTCCCTGGCTTGCTCAGCAACCTTTTTTATATAGCCCAGGCTCACCTGCTTAGGGATAGCTGGGCCCTCCTACATCAAGCAGTCATCAAGAAAATGCCCCACAGACATGCCTATGGGCCCATCTGATGGAGACAATTCCTCCATTGAGGCTCCACTTCTCAGCTGTGCCAAGTCGGCTGCCAAGATTAGCTGTCACAAAGCAATCCACGTATTTTATATAGTTCTGCCTTTTGCATCTTACAAACACAATTTCAATCGCCATGCGGCTACATGACAGAGCAGAGCCCCACCCCCACGTCTACTCCCCTTGGCCCTGCCAAATTCACAGAAGTACCCATGTGACTCCTTCAAGCAGTATCTACTTCGTGATCACAAACAAAATACTTCATAAATAAACAGTATATTGATTTGACCATTCTGCAGCTCTGGTACTCATAAATGAAGGACCTCTACTCAAGGTAACAAATAAAACGAATGGGAAGAGTAGAATGGTGGAGAAAATGAAAAGTACATAATGAAATAGCTTTCTAAGACCAGAGAATAAAGCATTCATCTATGCGACTTCTGGTTAAAATTCAGGTTTCCCACATGAACTATGAACTAATGGCTGAGGGGCCCCCAACTGGATCAGGCCCTCTGAATGGGTGAGACAGTTGATTGGCTTGATCTGTTTGGGAGGCATCCAGGCAGTGGGACCAGGTCCTGTGCTCGTTGCATGAGTTGGCTGTTTGAAACCTGGGGCTTATGCGGGGTAGCTTGGCTCGGCCTGGGAGGAGGGGACTGTCCCTGCCTGGACTGAGTCTACCAGGTTGATTTCAGTCCTGGGGGGGGCGGGGGAGGCTTTGCCCTGGAGGAGTGGGAATGGGGGGTGGGCTGGGGGGAAGGAGAGGGGGCGGGAGGGGGGAGAACAAGGGAGTCCGTGGCTGATATGTAGAACTGAATGGTATTGTAAAATAAAATAATATAAAATAAAAAATAAAAATAAATAAATAAATAAATAAATAAAATTCAGGTTTCCTTTAATATCCTTATTGCTTATGAGAGAACAAATAAAGACTTTTTAAATTTTGCAGATGTTATTAAACGAGGTTTTTTTTTTAAGGAAAAAACCACAATAAACAACAGAAACAGTACATATGGAACTGACAAGGTTAGATATGGGTGAGCACGCAACCATGGCATGTGATTAATCTTAGAAAAACACCTAATAATATTCACTGAGGAAAGACACTGGGATTATAAACAGGAAGAGGCCCAAGATCATAAACGTCCACTGGGTTTGGGAATAACAAATAGACTAGCAGTAATACTAAATAGATACACTGCTAATGGTAGAATTCCTAATAGAATGATGCATACTCAGCATGCAGAAATGAGAAGCAAATGAATAATGCTAATAATAAACTGTATTAAGGGCACTTACCATCCTTATGAGAGGTCACACATGCAGTCAATGTGGGGTGTGTGTGTGTGTGTGTGTGTGTGTGTGTGTGTGTGTGTATGACTGTTTTTTGTTTTGACTCACACATTAAAAAAAATCTCCTTTTGAATTTATTTCGGTCCTACGACTTTTATCCTAATTCTAATTTTCAAGTTTTACCCATTTATTTATTTGTGTTTTTATAAGGACCTGTGTTGTTGAGTTTATTGGGTACTCCAACACTCCCTCCTTCCACCACGCCCTTTGTAATGCCCTTTACTTATTGATGAAACTGAAGTAGATTGTACCTCATTCTGAATTCAGCTCACTATATCACTGTTGCATCAAATAATTTGATCTTATGTCTATGAAATTTTCTAGAATTGTAAGAGAGATCTAGAATAGATATTGACGATCATTTTTCTGGAAGTGCAGGAGGCTATTTTAGCCTTTATTGTCTCTATGCTCTCTGACACCCCTCCTCAATTCTGTTTCTGTGTGGAAAAGGAATCCTACATAATATACTAGTAAATGGGTTGGCTGTTATCTATCTTAGTCTGCTGTTTCTACCGTTACAATACAGCACTGGCTAGGAGCTTAAACTACAGGAATTTATTTCCTCACAGTTCTTGGAGTTAAATGCCCAAGATCAAGGTGCCAGCATAGCCTGTTTCTCATGAAGGTTTTCTCCCATGGTTGTAGCCCAGGACTGTGCTCTCTCTTGAGGGGGAGAGAGTGAGGGAGTTCTCTGATATTTCTTGAAGCACATCGGTGGTCTTCCCAGAGTTCCACCATTACCACTTCATTTCATGCAAATGGCTTCCTTTTAAATATAGTCATATTGGGGATTAAATCTTCAATGCTCCCGTTTCAGGAGAGGACACACATTCAATCCACAACACTGTCTCCATAAAGCTTCATTTATAAGATATAGTTGTAGCTGAAGTTTTCTCCAGTCCTGCCTGACCCATGGTCAGGACAAATCTCTCTCACCCGCCAGTCCCGCAGCCGCTCAGACCCAACCAAGTAAACACACAGAGACTTATATTGCTTACAAACTGTATGGCCATGGCAGGCTTCTTGCTATCTAGTTCTTCTATCTTAAATTAACCCATATCTATTCATCTATAAGTTGCCACATGGCTTGTGGCTTACCGGTATCTTTACATGTCATTTCTCATGGTGGTGGCTGGCAGCATCTCTTTGCCTCAGCCTTCCTGTTCCCAGAATTCTCTTCTCTCCTTGTCCTGCCTATACTTCCTGCCAGTGTTTTATTTATTAACCAATCAGAGCAACACATTTAACATACAGAACATCCCACAGCATGTAGTGGTATTAGTTGGGGCAAAAAGATCCATGTGAAGATCTGGAGATGTAAAAGAACACATTCAAAAAGTAGGAAGAAGGCATCAGTGAGGTGGAAGGTAAAGAGACAGGAAACCCTGAGTGAAGTCACTGGCCTTGCGTAGTAGGTTAGCTACTCTGTTGGGATTTCCGTTCATGCCTCTTTATCTCCTAAGAGTACATCATACTTGGGAGCCAAATACATCATAGTTCAAACATCTACAAACTATTTTCCAATTATGATCACAAGTATAATTCTCTCCTCAAGTGAGAAACAAGTTTGCATTCATTCGTCCATCAGATATTTACTGAGAAAAGAAAAAGAAAAAAAGATAACATTTTCTCATACGAAGCTTACAGCCTAAAAAACAACAGAAGAAGGAAAGAGTCATTACAAATAAAAAAAATCTCCACTGAGCTGTGTGATGGCATTGGATGTATTTTTTGGAGGAATATAACAAAGAAACTTGACCTAGGATGAGATTGCGAGGCTTCCCTGAGAAAGCTTTCTTCCTTTCTATCCTGAATTTTTGAGAGACTCCAACTTGGTTACAGTTCTCTCTTCCTAGTGACAGAGCTAACAGGATGTCCTTGGTCACTCAGGTAACAAACCTCTGTTCTTTCCAGTTCTACTGCTGGTCAGGGCTAAAATCTCTGAAGAGACAGTCTTCTAAAGATCTCAGATTCCACAGAGGCAGTGTTGTCTTCCTTTTGTTGTGCTCTTCTGAGGGGACCTCTGGCCTGTGCCTCTCTCTGCCCCGGAATTTAGACAACATCATTCCTAAGAGCATAGCAAAGTGGCTGCATTCCTCAGTCCAGTCACATACTAGTTCATTGCTGCTGCAGAAAACTAAATCGCCTGGGGAAACATGCAAAAATGAAAACAAAACCATCAGATAAAGGTATGGACACAGAAACAGCACACAAACAGAAGGTCATTGTTGTAGATGAATTTCTAAAATGGTCTTATTAAATAAGAAACATGGAGCCAAATATAGGGGTGAAAGCCTTAGAGAAAGATCAGGGAAATAGGGAAAGCCACAGCTAACCCTACCTCACCAACTCGGCAGCTTCCAAATGCAAGTTTTTTCTTGTCTACTCACACCTTTATTGCCTTGCTGTTCTGCCCTCTCATTGGCTCTCTTAGCCCAGCTGCCTCACTTCCTCTTCCTACACAGCTCTGCCACTTTCTGTCTGTCTGTACAGACCTCTACAGTTGGTACTGGGATTAAAGGCGTGTGTCACCATACTTGGCTGTATTCCTTAGTGTGGCCTTGAACACACAGAGACCCTGCCTGCTAAGTGATAGGATTAAGGGTGTGTGCTACCACTGCCTGACTTTTGTGTTTACTTAAAATGGCTTGCTATTTCGTCTGATCTCCAGGCAAACTTTATTTATTAAAGCACAAATAAAATATCACCACACATTGTCAGGGCCAGCACTCCTTTAGCTCCTGTTCCTTCTGTTAGGATCCTGCCCTCACTCCTGCACATGCACAGTTCAGGGTCTTGCGTCTTACATCATCAGTGTGCATCGGCGACTACGTACACGCCTTAAAAGCCAGACACAGACCCCACCTTCCCTCTCTGCCCTCTGCTCTGCTCTGCTCCCGCCACCCCTCCCCCCCATCTTTCTCTCTCTCCAGGCCTGGCTTTCCTCTTTCTCCTCCCCCCTATCCCTCCTCTTAAAGCTCTAAGAACTAACACTGGGTTCTGTCGTGACCGTGACTTTTCCGCGCAGTAACCAGCACCGCAATCAGCTCCGTTTCTTGTCCTCCTCACCAAGCTTGGGCTGGTTGTCTTGGAGTAGTCTGTACCACTTCGCCTTCCAAAGCAACCCTAACACTCTGCTTTCTTCTGTACACAAGTGTCTGAGGGGGAATTAGTCTTTGCTCCAAGTTTCTCTTGTTGGATGATAACTGTTACATGCCTGTACAACACTTCAAACAGCCTCTTTCCTGGAAGAACTCAGGTTCAGCTGATAAACATTATCATTACCTTTGTTACATGATCCCAGGCTCCCTTTCACTGGAAACCCTGAAGCATGAGGTCAGCCCTGCTCTGTGCCCTCACGACTCCTTCTGTGCTCTCTATTATAGCTCTTACTCCATTGTGTCATTGTATGATAATTAGTGTTTGGAATTGGTCTTTCCCCCCCTATGACTGCTTGAGACCTAGGGTAATTATGTCTTGTTCTTTGTGCCTCCAGTGCCTGCAGTCTCTGCCACTCAGGGGGTGCTGAAAAGGCTAAAAATGACTTTTGTTGACTAAACGTGTCATATATGCATGATCGTTTTGTACAAATGTTGATAGTTGGAACGAAGTGATCCCTGCCACTCTGCTAATGAAAAGGGAGAAATTAATGCACAAAGACTGGGTGAAAAGTTTGTGGGTTTGCTGATAACCGTTCCGTCTTCACTTCCTTAAAACTATGAAGAACACTTAATCATGATGCTTTTCCACTATCCAGCCCAGGTCAACTGAAGAGTGTTGCTCTTATCAATCTGCGTGGAGGCTGGGCACAGACATCTTAGAATTACAAACAAGAGGTGACTTATGGGATACACCGAGTTTGCTTTATGTTGCTGTGATGGAACACTGACCAAAAGGAACTTGGGGAGGAAACTTTGGCTTACAAATTACAGTCTATCGCTGAGGAGAGCCAGGGCAACTGCTCAAGGCTGGAACCTGGAGGCAGGAACTGGCACAGAGGCTGTGAGGGAATACTGATGATTAGCTTACATCCCTGGCTTGCCCAGCTTCACCTGGCTTACCTAGCTGTCTTTCTGCTACAGTCCAGGTCCACCTGCCTGGGCATGATGCTGAGAGCAGTGGGCTGGGCTCTCTCACATCAATCCTTAATTCACTAAATGCCCCCACAGACATGCCCACAGGTCAATTTGATGCAGACAGTCCCTCAGTTGAGACTGCCTCTTCCAGGTATATCTAGGATTTTGTCAGCTTGACAAAAACTATGGTAGACTATGTCTTTTTTTTTCCCCCCTAAGAGGACAAGGGTCTAAAATAATTTAGGTCTCTTTGGATCACTTATCAACCATGCTACCAGCCACCTTAATCTGACTTTTCAATACCAATGATCTGTTGGTCCCAAGTTTCTTAGGCTCTTCAGCACAGGGGAGTAGCATTGCCTGGGAGAGAGACAGAAACTGAAACAAACCAAACTCGAGTCCAACACGCAGCTCTGCTGCTGCCTTTCTGACGCCGGAACCCCACAACAAAGGCTTTCTGCTTCTGTTTCATTATGTGACAGTCACAGACTGTAAATACTGTCGGGAGCAGAGAAAACAGTGTCTAGAAACAAATAAGAAAAATTGAAGATGAAGCTAGGAATGTGCACGCAGTTTATGCTTTAGTAGTCTGTGGTCATGACAGCTTTTGCTCGTCTGAAGGTACCGTGTGTGTGGTGTTCTTTTCTCTGTGGTGTAATGATCGCTGAAACTGTGTGACTTGTGGAATTTGCCTTCAAAAAAAAAATGCAGTGAGTGTTTAATCGCTCGGGGTGTGAGGAACCACATTCTGTTCAAGTGTGCTTCCAGCCCTCACATTCCTGCTTATCAGTGACAGTACTCCAAACACTTGTCTCAATTTTCAGATCAAAGCTGATGAAAAACAGACCTCTAAAGGGTTGAATTGCTTTTTGCATTTCTGTTCCTCAGAAGAAAATACCTACACTACTTGAAAGAACTGCATCCTCTCTCTCTCTCTCTCTCTCTCTCTCTCTCTCTCTCTCTCTCTCTCTCTCTCTCCCTCCCTCCCTCTCTTCCTCTCTCCTCTTCAGACAGTGAATTCTGCTTCATCTTTCTGCTTTGCTTATTTCTTACTCTGTCAATGTCATCGGCTTCCTGGAATGTATCTTTTAATTAATTATTCTTGCCTAAAATGGTCTGCTGTGGCTTGCTGTCAAGACAAGAATACATATTAGCCAAGGGAAATATCTGAGCTTATTTCAACACAAAATTAACCTTATTTACCTGATAGTAACCTCAATTGATTTTTCAGATAAATCTTTTTTTTGTTTATGTTCTTTGAAGTTGCACGCTATGTGGTTTTTCTACAAAGAGTAGAAATTCAGATGCATGAAAACACTGAATTATATACGAGCTAGAGGCCTGATTGAGAAAGCATTTGGAGAGAAAACCAAAGTTAGCAGCCAAATCCAGCAGCATAAACAATTCCATTCAGGCTTACTCTATGGGAGATCTTAAAAAAAGAACACATCCTCCAAATGCATGTTAAATACGGGTAATTTTATACAGATTACATTATTCTCTGTAACTCTACTAAGATAATAGAAGAGACTCTAAATGACATAGCAAAGACCCAGGTAAATGAAAACCAGTGAACGTAACAAACAGAAACAAATCGAATGATCAGCCTGAAAGGAAATCTCTGTGACTTTCATGGCAGACCTTAAAAACAATGGTAGATTTTCAAAGTTAAAAGACTTACTAAACTGAACAGAGCCAACCTTTCCTATGCTTTGTAGAGCTACAATTCAGCCCTCTGGGAAATGAATTGAGGTAGGAGGATTTACATATATTTCTACACTCTTTTCAGTGTAATCCTTCAGCAATGAGTGCACTTTTTCCTAAGAAGTGGAAATGAAGGTCGCTCTTCTTTTAGTCCAGGTGCTAGGAACACAGTGAGCATTTGACGTCATCAGGACTGACTGCATGGCGTTGAAAAGTCACCGGACTAGAAAGAAAGTATTCTCCGTCTTCACGCTACTTGCATTATTAATTGGCTTTCTGACCTTGGTGGGGGGGGGGGCGGGGAAATCAATGGATTTGACAGATTTTCCCTAAGTGTCTGGATATTATGTAAGTTGCTAGAGGTCCGACGGCTGTGGAAATGTTTTCTTGAGTCAAATGTTTCGTCCTTGTGGATGGAGACTGTAATGAACAGTAATGGCAGTAAAGAGTTTGAGATGCAGTAGTGAGAAACGGATGGGGAAGAGCTGAGGCTGAGGCTGGAGGAGAGATTTGGGAACCTCAGGTCCTCTGGGCTTGCTGGCTGTATTCATCCTTTCCTGTCGCCTTGCTTGACGTGATCTTAATGTACATGAAGAGGAAGTTTATTTAGCTCATGTGGTCTTAGAGAAGGGCTTGCAATCATTCTGCTGATGGTCCTTGGCTGTGTCATAGCATGGCGGATAGCTTCATTGAGCTACCACGTGCTAGAGGAAGAAATCACATGGCAAGACAGGAAGTGAGAACAATTTAACTTAACCTTTTTAATACAAACCTTTCCTGCTTTCAGGGGCACTAGCCCTGTCAGTTACACTGATCCCTTCTAAGAGTGTAATCCCAATTACCAGCTAATCTTCCACTGGGTCAGACCTCAATATCATCACAGGAGGAACAAACCTTTCTAGTACATGAAACCGTGAGAGAGAACTGTCCATTGACCCTCAGAACCATGAGAAAGAATACTTACTTCTACTTCAAACCACACAGTGGAAGGTGGTTTGTCATGCAAGAGTTAACTATAATCTTGGATGTCTATATGTTATCTTGCATGCAAATATTGCAGTTACTTTTATAAAAATGAGATTATGAATATACAGTGCAATCGGACAATTCTGCCTTCAAACTATGACTCTGCCACCCCTAGGCTCTGTAGCTTTGGAGAAATTATTCAACTTCTCAAAAAATGCATTTTTCATCTGAAAAACGGGATGGGATCTTCTAGTTCACAGAGAAATGGAAAGACTTAAGAAACACAGTCTATATATTCTTCATGCAGGCAGAGTGTAAGGAGATTACAATGGTAGAAGACAGTTTACATACCAGCTTCCTTCCTTTGGATCCAAGGGAGGAGAAAAAGGATTTTGTAAATGAAAAGTGTGGATTATAGCTCAAGAACTTCTGAGAATATGCATAGTGAGCAAGTGACTATAAAGCCTGTTCATGCTCTGTGGGTTTATGAAGATGCATTGATTTCTTGTGGTTTATTTCAGGTATAAAACATGTGAATTCAGATTGCTCAGAAGCATATTTCTCGGTTTTTAGCATTATCTGTCTCCTCACTTTCCAGCTCCTGTAGAGCTCTCCACTTTGGGCCCTCTCAGTGCATATCAGATGAGAGCAGAAAGGGGCAGAGGTCACGCAGTCAGTGCACTTGATGGTGGAACTAGTCTAAGAGGAGGAAGGAGAAGCATGCAACTGAATGTGATTTTTTTCCCCCTTGCAGGGTAAATTGAAGTCTGGAAAGAGAAGATAGAAGGGTGATTTTTAAGAAGCAATCTTGTTTGAAAGACGATTATACTCCAGGAAGGGTGAAATGTGACCATTGAGTATCCCACAGATATGCTCACAGGATAATTAAAGGCACTTTTTACCCTTTCTAGTTTAGCTGGGTCCTCAAGCAACACAGTTGAGGAGGATTAGCAAGCCATCAACCAGGGGGTAAGCACGGTTGTTCTGAAGTGCTTGCTGCCCCATGGAGCCTGTGAACCACCAACATCAACATTGACTTGGGCTGCAGGGGCTATAATGGGAACCAGGCCCAGCATGGCTGCAGCCTGGGCAAGGGGCAGGCTCTCTACTGCAGAACCTGGAGTGCATCAGGATCAGAGGACGACTTCCGCCTGTTCTCCACACTAACCACGCCAGAACAAAAGGGATGGATCAGAATCCAGCAGGAGGCATTTGAGTTCAATGAGCTGCAGAAGTCTCTTTAAGCTCTTGTTCAATGAGCAGTTCATCCTTCTTATCTCTGAGAAGAGAACAGGGCGTCTTTCTCATCTCCTGAGAAATTTGGTGCACTTTTGAAAAAATTGTGCTTGTGAGATAGTCCTTGAATGTTCAAAAATTTCTTTGCTTTCCTAAAACAAAATTCAACTGCAGTTAAATGTTTAGATTCACCACAGAGCTGCTAAAGAATTTTACATAATTTTTTCCATTATGTACTTCTCTCTTCATTAACTAAAATCGGAGAAGAAAATATAAGCCGCTTCTTTTCCCAATAAGTGCCACCACTTTCAATAATCTGTTATGGTTCATAACAGTAATCATAAGCATCAGAAGGTAGAGTAAAATCAGCGGTTTGAACCGCTGAGTAGAGGTTTGGTGCTGTCTCGGTCAGCTTTGCCTTACTGTGATGAAATATCCGAGTCATGAAAAAGAATTTACTTGGCTCACAATTTTGGAGTTTGGGAGTCCAAGCAGTCTGGTGCAGGCCTTAGTAAGGTCCTTGTTGATGTCAACACATCATGGCAAGAATATGAGTGTGTCTTTGTCTGTGTAGTCTCTTTCTATTTCTTTAGAGAACCACAAGAATTCAGTACTCAGGGCTACACCCTAAAGTTCTAATCTAATCTGATCACTTACCGAAGGTCCTACCTCTAAACACTAACACCATAGTCAAATGAAGTCCCCACATTCTTAACACCATTCTTAGAAGTAATACTTTGTAGATTGAACTCCAGTGTGCATTTATGGAGACAACCAACAGTCAAACCATACCTGTGAGGTCCAAGCTCAGGAAAGGGGAGGATCTCTGGACACTAGGAGACTGTGAGGAATCATTGGTAGGTCTGCGTGTATTTTATTCACCAGTACACAGGTAGAGGACAGTAGGCACATACCTGCACACTTAAGGCAGGTAGCCACATATAGGTATACACAGGATAACGTAGGAACACCTGTAGCTTGACACGCAGGAGGTTGAGTGGATGGAGGCATGTAGACCTACAGACAGACACACTTTTTGTAGGCTGGCAGCATCCAAGGTGAAGGCAAGGGCACTTTCCTGTGACCTGATGGCCACATTTATACAGAATTTCACAAAGTGGCATTTTGCCAGTAATAGTTATATAACAGATTGCATCATTGCTTACTTTGGGGTTCCCAGACATCCAGTGTCAGCCATTTTGTGATGACTGACAGTCCCTGGAATGTTCAGGGTTAGCCATTTGGGCCCATATCAGATATCCATAACCTTTCTACGTTGTCTAAACATAAACTAGCCTGTGCAGCCTTCTGTTCCCCTGAGAATCCTTTACCTAGCAAGGTCTTGCATTGTTTCAGAATGTGAAATAGAGAGATTCTATTATTTTCCATTCATTAGGTAGAAATACACTTAAATTCACATTCTAACTCACTATACTCCCCTAATACATGGCAATGTGACAAAACCCTTTGAAAAAATTTCACCTACAGAAAAACTGCAGATATAGGGCAAAGATACTTCAAGTGAAATATCCGAAATCAATTCGCTGACCTCATATGTTCGAGGACATATTTCTACAATACAAATGTAAAAATTAGGTCTCGAATGTGGTATTTTAACTTCCCTCTATTCTTTAGATCTCATCCAAGGTTTACCAGTTGCCTTCATGATCTTTGTAGAAAATAAAGACCTGTTTGTAACAAGCTCTTCTTGACTTGACTTTCTTTGGCCGCCAAATAACACAGAGACTTACTATTAATTATGAAAGCTTGGCTTTTAGCTTAGGCTTTTTTCCAACTAGCTCTTACAACTTAAATTAACTTGCTTCTATTAATCTACGTTCTGCCATGTGACTTTTTACCTCTTCTCCATTCTGTATGTCTGACTCCCTCCATGTCTCACTGGTATGCACCCCCCACCCCCACCCCCACCCCCTGCGCAAGATTCTAACTCCTGAATTCCTCTCTCTGCCCAGAAATCCTGCCTAATCTCTCCTGCCTAGCTATTGGCCATTCATCCTTTTATTAAAACAATCACAGTGACATCTTCACTCAGTATAAACAAATATTCCACAACACTTACTTCAAAATCAATCTAGTTGTTTTATGTGTTTAGTTTCTTCCAGATTAAAACATTTTCTCAGTTTCCCCTTGACTTTTGTGATCTCAGTACTTTTAAATATTAAGATAATTTCTTCATAATTAGATCTATGTTATACATTTTTTGGCAGTAATACCACTGAAAAAATTCTGGGATATCATTGTATTCTTTCTGATGAAATGTGACTTTAATTCGTCTGATTAACTGATAGCATTAATTAGGTCACCTGATTAAAGTTTCATCTGCTCATCTTCTCTGTAGTTACATTCTCTTTTTAATTAATAAATATTTTTGCAGGTGTGATATTTTAAGCAACATAACTATCTCATTTCTCATGACTTTCAATTTGCTTATTTATATCAATGTGCACCCATGGTTCCCTGTTTCATTCAATGGGTTATAAGCTCCTGTATTTACTTTAATAGTCAAATTACCCCAGATTTGAAGCTGGTTTCTGTGTCTTTCAATATATCTGTGCAATCCTTCTAACAATTCTTTAGAATGGGATGTGTCAGGACCATCTAGGACTGTCCCTCTTCCATCTCTGGAACCAGCTATTCCTCTATGGATCTTTGTTCTTTAAATCAGGGCATGTGAAAACCAGATTTGGCTACTGGGGACACTTATTTTTACTAGGATATTGATTCTTCCTGACCCTCTCAGTACCTTTAAGATATTTTAAGGAAAGTGTCCATTAGTCATGACTATAGCAAGGAGCTTTACTAAGTTTGAGGATTTTCTTTGAACGTCTTATGATTATTTTTGTTATGCAAAATAATTGATCAAGTTATAGCCAATTTATTGCAATGAGTCGCTGGTCTGGTTCAAGGCCTCTGGTTTGTGGTACATCATCATCCCTGGATCCTCATCAGAACTCCTCTGGGATACTCCGTGGCTGCCATGCGTCTTGGAGCTCTTCCTGGTTAATCCACAGGACCAGTCCCTTCACCAGCTCCAGCAGGTCCTTGACTCACTGCAATGAATATTTGCCAGTAAAACTGATGGGACAAAGAGGTGTACTATATGGCAGACTGGAGCCTCCACTGCCACCACGACAAATGTAGAGATGTTGGAGAAGCAGGAAAGAAGGAGAAGCAAAGAGATGTTTCTGTTGAAGCGGTTTTTGTTTGGTTTGGTTACATTTTTTATTTTTACTTTTGCTTTTGTTTGCTTGCTTGCATACTTTGATTTGTTTCCTTATGTGGTGGGGGGCGTGTCAGGGATGAGAGGAGGATATGGGGGGACTGGAAGGTGAACAGAATTGGGGTGGATGATGTGAAACTCCCAAAGAGTCAATGAAAAATTTTTAAAAAGTTATAGCCAATTTATCAATATTTTAGCTTCTTAGATTTATGTTAGCCATTTCACTCTTCAGAGTTGAGAATAGTTTTCAATATTTTCTTCTATTTTTGTAGAAAAAGACCATTAAAAATTTGAAGTGCACGTACTTCCATGCCGGCGAGAAGTTTTTGTGTCATTTGGAGAGCAAGCTCAGTGGCATAGGCAGACACATTATTTGAACGATGAGGCGAGTCCTGATCCAATTGATTGGATACATAAGCATTTTGCGGCAGGTTCTAAGACTTCCTTATCCCACCTTGGTTCATTATTTATGTAGGAGACTTTAGAAAACCTTTGGTACCCCGTATTCAGACAGCAAGTGATGCAGAGCTTTTGGGATCTGAGTAAGGATCTTTTTAAGGCTTTCTAGGTACTCTGAGGTACTGCAAAGGCCAAGAACCATTTGACTAGTTATATATTCTCTCAACCACTGGAAACAGCGTCTTCTGGCCTAAGGAATAAATTCTTTTTTGATGATATTCTTTTTAAAATTTCTTTAAAAATGTTACGTCTTGAGTTCCTTCATTTTGAAAAATATTTATTTGTTTACTGTGTGTATGTGTGGTCTGCACATATGTGTGGGTGAACGTGTGTCGTAGTGCATGTGTAGAGGACACAGGTAAGAGTCAATTTTTTTTGTGGGACTCAGAGATCTAACTCCAATATGTCTGAATCATCTGGCTGGCTCAATAGCCCAAGTTTCCAGTAATTTCCTACTGGTGATTTCATCAGACTTTAAGTGAAGGCACCAACATGAAGATTATGATGTGTAGAAATGCAGCATTCTTACTATATACAGAAAGAACCAGCTACCTTACAAAGGTGACAGCTTTGTTACTTTTATGTTACTGGGACCAACTACCTGACAGAAAGAACCTAAGGAAGCAGGAGTTGACTTTGGCTCACGCTGAGAACACACACAATGTGCTGGTGTGATGGGTTCAGTGAGAAGTGTTTCCAGGTGTCTCTCAGATATTTGAATACTTGGTCCCCAATTGACGATGCTGTTCTGTTTGGAGGCTTACTAAGTGTGGGCCTTGTTGGAGAAAGTACGGAGATGGGCTTTGAGAGTTTACTAAGACTCATTATTTCAAGTTTGCTCTTTCTGCTTCCTGCTTAGGGCTTGAGATGTAAACTCTCAGCTTCCAGCTTCCCAGCTCTAGGCACCATGTCCCCACTCTGCCATCATGGATGCTTATTTCTCTGGAACACTAGCCCACACAAACTCTTTTTTGTAAATTGCCTCCATCATTATGTCTTATTACAGCAATAGAAAAGTAGCTAATACAGCCAGGAAGGCACATGGGTATGATTTACTCTGTCTGTGGCCACAGAAGTATGAGATTGCTTGCTAACGTCTTGTAGAAGTAGGAAGCAAAGAGCTAGACCAGAAGCAGGCTGACCTGTATCCTCAAGGCCCAGCCCTACAGCCCTACATCCAGCAGCCAGGACCCATGTCCAAAGGTTTCATAACTTCCTTAAACAGCACCATCAGATGGGGAACAAACACACGAGCCTGAGAGGAAAGAGTAAGCAGTCAAACTAAAAATTTTGTCACCACAGCAATCCAAAGAGGAACACCACGATAGATCTGAACTTCGGAGCAACTATTAATCCAGTGTCTTATTATCTGAGTGATCAGAGAACAAGCAAACTAAGTTAGCTAGTAGAGCCTCATTTATCTGAATAAGAAAAAGGTTTATTCAGAAAAATGAGGCTGATGCTAATACCTATTTTGTAGGATTATTATGAGAAGCAGATAGATGTATATGACTTCCAACAACTTTCTCCATATCAGCCAAGTTGTGTATTGGCTTAAATGCGCTTCTTGAGAGGTCTGTATGTAGTAATAGGGAATATGATATAACATTAACTTTAGAATAAAATTCTGTGCTGAGACAACTATTTTTTTGTAATGAGTATGCATTTCTTGAGTTCCAAGAAAAGTCCAGCTAACGAAAACTATAATTAAAATACATCCACTTTCAATAAATTGCGGAGTAATTGTTGGAGTTGCACTGAGGTGACAAATGGGTCCAAAGTGATCATTTTTCTATAATTATTTATTTCATTAAATTTCCAAGGCTGTTTGTATCTGTGCCATCATTTGTGAATATCATACAGTCTGGGGGGAAAAAGTGATGTTAGAACAGGAGGTGGTCATGGATACTACTCAACATGGAAATTTATTACGATGATGTTTAAGTTAATATGTATGTACATATTTCTCATCTTACCTGATGCATAAGAGGCAACTGACCTTATGACAGTTTGAAATAATAGATGAAGCATCTCAGAAACAGGCTCAGAATTATGTAGCCTGAGGCATGCCCAATTTCCTGTAGTGTCAAGTAAAATGAATATGAAGTGCATCTTCAATAAGCAGAAACAAAAACTGATAGCCCTTGCCAAGCAGGAATTCTCTTGAGCTGTGTGTGTGTGTGTGTGTGTGTGTGTGTGTGTGTGTGTGTGTGTGTGTGT
>CABHPR010138502.1:49709-62503 GCA_902168415.1 Peromyscus melanophrys
TGTGTGTGTGTGTGTGTGTGTGTGTGTGTGTGTGTGTGTGTGTGTGTATGAGAGAGAGAGAGAGAGAGAGAGAGAGAGAGATCTATCAACACAGTTCTTTTATTTAAAGAAAATTGATGGTCTAAGCAAACTGTATTTATACAGCCATCAATTCTCTTTATAAAGATCTTCCACCGGGAAATTTTTGCACCTGTTAATCAGTTCCACGACACAGTAAGTTGAGGGAGCTGCTATTGATGCCTAAATCAGGCCACAATTTGAGTAAGTAGGGAGAATATCAAACCTGCTCGCTTTCAGTCAGTACATTTTTATTAAGCATCCAGAATGAACTAGCTTTGTACAAGGGACTCAGGCAACTCAAAGCCTGTATTATCTAATAAAGAATATATGAAATATTAGAGGAAAAATGAATTTTTAAAGAACAAACCAAAGGGGAATGCATATTTTGGATTAAAATCATCAGGGCATGTTTTGTAGGATATAAGTTGCATCTTCTTAAAAATTTTTATTTTATTTAATTAGCATTTTTTTCATTTATTTTACATAGCGACCACAGTTTCCCCTCCCTCCTCTCCTTCCGCCCCTCCCCCACTTCCGTCCATTCCTCAGAGAGCCTTTACCCAGTAACTGATGGGAGCAGATGCAGAGATCCACAGCCAAGCACTGGGCTGAGCTCTGGGAGTCCTTCTGAAGAAAGGGAGAAGGGATTGTATCAGCGGGGTGGGGGTGGGGGGGTGGGGAGTGGGGAGGTGGGAGGATGGGGGCGTGTCAAGGTTATAAGTTGTGTCTTACATGTGTTTGTACAGATCAGGGAGGGCAGAAGAAGGACACAGTTGGGAAGAACCATGATTTAAACACAGTGGTGCAAATTAGCACGTAAGAAAGGAGTAGGGACTGCATACCTTACGAATCATCTTTCAGTCACTAAAAACAAAGGCCTTTTGCTACCACCGTCCATTATTCTAAGACTGGCCAAGTGGTTCTGCTGTTCTGGACCAGGCTCTTGGGCTTCCAGTCAGGCTGCCGTTAGCTGGGAGGTCCTCTGGGCTGGACTGAAATAACTCACACATTAGGCTTATTGACTGGCCTTGGTTGGCTAGCTATTGGAGCATCCTGGGTCACCTCCACAGGTTCTCACTTTTCAATAGGCTAATCTGTGTTTGTTTTAACGTGAGGAAGGATTGTGAGACAGCAGTATAAGCTTGCCAAGGTCTTGAACCTGGCACATTACCATTTCTTACTACATTCTGTTGATTAAAGAATATCTAATGATAGCCAAGATTGAAGAGGATAGTGGATAATTAAAGTTCACATCTTACTGAAAGGGAGCTACAGTGTCAAGGGGATGGCTACAAGGATGGTGGTCATCCTGGCGGGGTGGGGTGTGTGGGAGGGTGTTGTAATTTTTTTCATACGAGACTGTTCACTCAAGTGCAGAGAGCATGAAAAGAAAATAGAAAAACTCTGTAAGGTCAGTTTCCCAATTGCACACGCTTGTGTTTGAGAAGTTCTAGAAAAGTCTAAAATTTAGGAAATAGACAGCTGCATCAATCATTCACATAAAAAAAGAAGAGGGCCACGACAAGGATGCGGACGTGTTGTAAAGATTTTGGTTTCTTTTCGTAAAGGTAGCTACCAAATAACGAATCCATTCCTCTGTGGATATTTTTGCATTGGTCTTGTCCCCATGCTCTGTGATTTTGAGCTGTCTTTTGCTATCTGTATCTCTAGGCTCCAGCCTGTCCTTGGTCTTTGGCAGATCATGACCTTACAACACTATGCTGACTCCCGAACAGTGCCAGAGCCAGCAGATCTGCTGGGGTGAGCACTTTGGGTGAACATTCATCAGCATTCAGCTGTTCGACAACTGCAAGACTTTTTTTTTTCACAGTGTTTGTAACAGAGTTTCCCAGAAGACTTGAAAGAAATTCTAATCTTGGTTTTTCATATCCTGTTTGCAACTTCTTGCGATTATTTCAAAACTGTACCAACTAGGTACTTGACTTTATTCCCTTCTTGATAGAAAGTTTCCCAACACGATGTCCCCAACTGTGACCCACCCACACCTCCAGGTATTTGGCCTCAACTCACAAATAATAAATTATGATGTTTTTATATCTTCTGGCAACTGCAGAAATCACATTAGCTTAAAAAGAAGAAAAGTATTTATACATCCTAAGATTTATGGGACAACCAACTCTCTTAAGAATTAGACAAAATAAAATTCCACAGTGGCTTAAAAATATTTTGTTTCTTCTGGAAATTTGAAAAAAAACATAATTCAATTAGGATTTGAAGAAATATTAAGAAGTCGCTCTGAGAATGCTTGTCTTAGAAGAGAAAAATCAGTTAGAACTAGGTAAAGATTTCAGATACTCATCATAGTTCTCAATTGATTAAAAAATTTATTGCTTTAATAACCCAAAGTCCAATTGCTATTACCAACCCCCATGCTTTTCTCAAATACCCACATTGTTTTGTTCTAATGATTTTGCATTTTCAAAGACTTATAAACCTTATATGCAAAGATTTAATTGGCTGCTATGATGGAAGGAAGAGATGATGAAAATGCCCAGTGTGCAGCCTGAGTATAGCAAAGCATTTATCTCTATTTCTGTCTGTTGAGAGGCTTTAAGGTTAATAATTTGGAATGGCTCATTTTAAAGCCACATTGCATTGAAAAAAAAGACACATGCTTCCCACTGATAGGATTTTCAGACTGCCTGGGATTTATTGTAATTTTATGAGAGAAAAAAATCTTAATAGCTCAGTGATCAAATACATTATAAAATAATTTTACAAAACCCAAGTATTTATAATTTTTCTAACTGTTCCTTGTAAATTTCACGTTCCCCTCTTGCACACTTACACTATCAGGATTTGGAGTTTTAAATTGCAGCTTTCATTCATTTTACAATAGCATGAAGAGTGTTTTATCTTCCCTGGGAATTATTATTTCCGGAGGCAATAAGAATGAGCCTTTGTGATACGGTCTGCATTTCTTGAGTTGTTTTCTGTGCTTCTTGTTGTCAGCTTAGCAAAATTAATTAGATTAATTCCATACATCCTCGAGAATATTATGAGATGTTAATGAAGTATTCAAAGATGGTTGTTTTAGGTAGTGTTACAGACTGATTTTTAAAGACAGTGAGCCCATCTACAGCCACTTCCTTCCTTCCTTCCTTGTCTTCGTCAGACAACCTAAAAATCTATTAATGCTTTCATTATGTTTATAGGCTTCTAGTACAAATTTGTTTATGTATAGTCTCAGTAAAGTATTAGCTGACTTTGAGCATTATTTTCCCATCTGTTTCTTTATATATCTTTTAAATAAACCTTAGTACTAGTACATGTCTGCCAGCCCCTCAGAGAACTAGTACATGTCTGCCATCCCTCTCAAAGTACTAGTACATGTCTACCATCCCCCTCCAAAAAATAACAACTAGATAAGTGGCTTAAAGCAAACATATCCCCACATTGACCACCAGTTCTAAATATGTTCTTGAATACTCACTTATGTGTGCTTTTATTAATTTCTACAGATTACTTTCCAAAGTAATTTTAAAAATCTACATGCATGTAATTTAACTATTAGGTATCACAATACACAACAGTTCACTGCCCCACTTCTCAGAATCTTTGTGTGTGTGTGTGTGTGTGTGTGTGTGTGTGTGTGTGTGTGTGTATGTGTGTGTGTTGCACATGTGTACATATTCTGTCCTCATGTGGGAATGTGGATGGAGGCCAAAGTTGACAATGGATGTCTTCAATTATTATATGTGTGTGTGTGTGTGTGTGTGTGTGTGTGTGTGTGTGTGTGTGTAATTCAATATATATATATTATTCAATATATATAAGTTTTAACTTACTCTTAGAGAATTCCATGGATATATACAATGAAATTTGATCATATTCAACCTCACACTCCTCCAACTTCTCCTGGGTTGCTCCCTCACATTTCCTTTCAACTTCATGCCCCTTTTTTCTCTTTTTAAATAAACCATCAGGTCCAATTTGTGCTGCCCATGTGGGGCCACCCACTAGAACATGACCTACCAGTGATCACACCCCTAAAGAGAAGTGACTGTCCCTACTTTGGAAGCTGTCAGCTGTGAAGAGTTCCTCAGTTGGAGTTGGGAGCTTGTGTGCTTCCTTGACCCATGCTGGAGGAGGGTTTATTGGCTTGATCTTGTGCAGATCTCCTCTAAGCAACCACATAAGTTCTGAGGACACACATGCAACAGTTCTGTCATGTCAAGAAGGCAGTTTCTCCTCAGTCTTCCTCAACCTCCGCCTCGTCGTAATACCTTTTTGCCTCCTTACGCAAGCAGTTCCCTAAGCTTTGTGCAGTGGTGGCGGCGGGGGTGGGGGGTGGGGGTGGGTGGGGGGCGTATACTGGACATAACGACACATGGACGGACACATGGACGGACACACACAGGGACACAGAAGTTTAATCTAGATGTCCTGTTTACGGCTTAGTGCTCCACAGACACCTGTTCTTTGCCCTTTAGCCTCTTGTGAGTCTTTGTATTAACCACTCTCCACTGCAAGCTTCTGTCAGGAGAATGGAGAGCTGCACCAATTTTGGGATGTAAAGAAATGTATTTAGAAAGGCAGCTTGATACATTTAGCCAAATAATCATGGTAGGTTCACCTCAGCCATGGGTTCTTGGCCAGATTAGTACTACTAGGCATAAGTTTCCTCCTGTGGAAGATGCTATGCAGATCGCAAGAGGAGACATTTCATCAGCCATCACATTCAGCTGTGAACCCTGAGAGCTAGCGCAACCTCCTGCCGGCCAGTGCTCACTGTACAATAGTGGCACAGATATTATTGCAGTAAGCACTCTCATTTGTTGAGATAGTCTTAGGCCATATTTTCTAGTCACCAAGTCCCAGGCATCTGTCCTTCTCCATATCCTCACTTCTGGGGTTACAGATACTTGTACCACACCTGGCTTTTGTTTTATTTTATTTTATTTTATTTTATTTTATTTTATTTTATTTTATTTTACCAGTAGTATTTGGTTTTACCCTAGGTCTCTGAGCTATCTAGTCTCTGGTTCTTGGTTACCCAAGTACTGTGAGGTATGGGTTCCTTCTCATGGAATGGGCCTTATGTCAAGTCAGACATTGGTTGGCTACTCCCACAACTTCTATTCCACCATTGCCCTAGCATATTTTGCAGGCAGGACAGATTGTAGGTCAAAGGTTTTGTGGCTAGTTGGTGTCCATGTTCTCTTTCGGTAGTCTGCAGAGTACCTCCAGGCAACAAAGACATTAGAACATAGGGGTGAAGGCACCATGTAGGCACCAATTCCACTTCTCTATGTTCAATGAGTTGTGTGGGTGTTGTCCTCAGCAGTGGGGCCCCACCATCAGTTTGCAGAGAGAAGCCTTTTGTCTTAGCAATAGCCTGGGTTGTTTGAAGATTGCCATGGAACCCCCTGGGTCAAAAACTCAATTGAATGCAACCTATCTTGTCACTAAAAGCTTCACCTGGCTACAAGAGATGGCCTCCTGAGACTCCTTATCCTCCTTTATTCAGAATCCTCATTAGGATCACCTTCATAGATTCCAGGAATTTTCCACTACACTAGGTTTCCACCCCCCTCAAGTGATTCCTGTGCCAATGCGTTCAAGGCTATTCCTCAATTTCTCTATCAGGTTCAGTGTATCTGGTTTTATGTTTGAAGTCTTTGATCCACTTGGACTTGAGTTTTGTGCTAGGTGATATGTATGAATCTATTTGCATTCTTCTATATGCAGACATCCAGTTTGACTAGCACCATTTGTTGAAGACGCTGTTTTTTTTTCCAGTGTGTATTTCTGGCTTCTTTACCAGAAATCAGATGTCCATAGGTGTGTGGATTTATGTCTGGGTCTTCAGTTTGACTCCATTGATCAATGTGTCTGCTTTTATGCCAATTCCATGAGGTTTTTATTACTATAGCTCTGTAGTACACCTTGAGATTGTGAATGGTGGGACATCCAGAAGTTCTTTTATTGTTCAGGATTGTTTTGCTATCCTTGTTTTTTGTTCTTGTTCTTGTTTTGTTTTTCCATATGAAGTTGACAATTATCTTTTCAAGGTCTGTAAAGAATTGTATTGGAATTTTGATGGGGATTGTATTGAATCTGTAGGTTACTCTTGGTAGGGTGGCTGTTTCTATTGTTAATCTTACCAATTCATGAGCACGGGAGATCTTTCCATCTTCTGATGTCTTCCTCAGTTTCTTTCTTCAAAGACTCAAAGTTTTTATCATACAAGTCTTCCACTTGCTTGGTTACAGTTACTCCAAGGTATTTTATATTATTTGAGGCTATTGTAAAAGGTGTTGTTCCCTTTTCTTTCTCAGTCCATTTGTCATTTGTATGTAAGAGGGCTATTGATTGAGCTAATCTTGTACCCCACTCTCACCAATGGACAAGTCATCCAAACAAAAACTAAACAGAGAAATAATGGAGCTAATAGATGTTATGAATGAAATGGACCTAACAGAGATCTGCAGAACTTTTCGCCCCAATACAAAAGAATATACCTTCTTCTCATCACCTCATAGAAGCTTTTCCAAAATTGACCATATACTTGATCACAAACCAACTCTATTTAAATTGTTTATCTGGTCTTGATTTAATTTTGGTATGTGGCATCTATCAAGAAAATTGTCCATTTCTTTTAGATTTTCCAATTTTGGGGAGCACAGGTTTTTAAAGTATGTCCTTATTCTTTGGATTTCCTCAGTGTCTGTTATTACGTCCCTGTTTTTGCTTCTAATTTCGTTTATTTGGATGTTCTCTCTGTCTTTTGGTTAGTTTGGAGAAGGGTTTGTCTAGCTTGCTGATTTTCTCAAAGAACCAACTTCTTGTTTCATTGATTCTTTATATTCTTCTCTTTGTTTCTATTTTATTGTTTTTAGCCCTCAGTTTGATTACTTCTTTTTTTCTCTGGAGCTTCAAGTGTGCTGATAAGTTGCTAGTATGAGAACTCTCTGGGTTTTTTGTTTGTTTGTTTTAACATAGTCACTTGGTGCTATGAACTTGCCTCTTAGAACTGCTCTCGTTGTGATCTATAAGTCTGGTATGCTGTGTATTCATTTTCATTGAATTCTAGAAAGTCTAATTTCTTTCCTTATTTCTGTCTTGATCCAGTTTTCATTCAGTAGAGAGGTGTTCAATTTCCCGAGTTCATAAGCTTTCTGTTGCTTCTATTGTTGAGATCCAGCTTTAGTTCATGGTTGTCTGATAGGATGCAGGGAGTTATTTCAATTTTCTTGTATTTGTTGAGATTTGCTTTGTGTCTGAGGTACATGGTCAGTTTTAGAGAAAGTTTCATGAGGTGCTGAGAAGGTGTATTCTTTTGTGTTTGGGTGAAATGTTTCATAAATATCTGTTAGGTCCATTTAGTTTACAGTATCTGTTAGCTCCAGTATCTCTCTGTTTAATTTTTGTCTGGATGACCTGTCCATCGGTGAGAGTGAGGTATTGAAGTCTCCCACTATCAGTGTGTGTATGAATATATGATTTATGTAACACAAATTGCTAAATGGTCTTATTAATAAAAACAAACAAACAAAAACCTGGAGCCAGATATTGGAGTAAATTCTGAAAGATCAGAGAGACAGAACAAGCCACAACCAACCTCACCTCTCCAACTCCTCAGCTGATCTTGTATCCTCAGACTATCACTTCCTGGGATTAAAGGTGTGTGTGCTTTCCAAGCAAAGACATGAGATCTCAAGTCCTGGGATTAAAGGCCTGTGCTACCACCACCTGACTCTGTTCCCAGTGTGGCCTTGAACTCACAGAGATCCAGATGGATCTCTGCCTCCCAAGTTATAGGATTAAAGGTGTGAGCCACCACTGTCTGGCCTCTATGTCTAATCTAGCCACTGTTCTGTTCTCTGATCCTCAGGAAAGCTTTACTAGAGTGCAAAATATATCAACCACAGATTTAAGCTGTAGTAGTGTTTCTTTTACAAATTTGTGTGCCCTTGTGTTTGGGGTATTGATGTTAAGAATTGAAATGTCGGCCAGGCGGTGGTGGTGCATGCCTTTAATCCCAGCACTCGGGAGGCAGAGCCAGGCGGATCTCTGTGAGTTCGAGGCCAGCCTGGGCTACCAAGTGAGTTCCAGGAAAGGCGCAAAGCTACACAGAGAAACTCTGTCTTGAAAAAAAAAAAATTGAAATGTCATCTTGGTGGACTTTTCCCTTGATGAGTATGTAGTGTCCTTCCCCATCTCTTTACAATTATCTCCTTCTTCAGGTTAGGAAAATTTTCTCCTATGATTTTGTTGAAAACATTTTTTGGACCTTTGAGCTGGGTTTCTTCTCTATACGTATTACTTCCTCCCTCTCCTCTATACCTATTATTCTTAGATTTAGTCTTTTCATAGTATTCCAGATTTCCTGGGTGTTTTGTGTCAGGAGTTTTTTTAGATTTAACATCTTCTTTCACCTATATATTCGTTTCTTCTATCATACCTTCAATGCCTGAGGTTCTCTCTTCCATCTATTGTATTCTGTTGGTGAAGCTTGCCTTGGTAGTTCCTGTTAGAATGCCTAAGTTTTTCATTTTCAGAATTCCCTCAGTTTGGGTTTTCTTTATTGATTCTACTTCTAATTTTAGGTCTTGAACAGTTTTATTTATTTCCTTACATAATTTGTTTGTATTTTCCTAGATTTTTAAAAAGGCATTTACTCATTTCCCCTTAAAGACCTCTGTCATATTCATAAGAGCTGTTTTCCGGTCTTTTTCTTGTGCTTCCACTGTGCCGGCATATTCAGGACCTGCTGTGGTGGAATAGCTGGGCTCTAGGGGAGACATATTGTCCTCCCTGTTATTGACTGTGTTTTTATGCTGGTGTCTCAGTATCTGGGTTTGGAATGATTTTTATGCCTAGGTGCTGATTTCTGGATTTGTCTTTGCTGGGTAGGTGTTTTCTTCCATGGTTTCTGTTTCCTCTTTGGTTTATAGAGTGTGTGATGACTCTATTTCCTGTTTTCCTGGCCTGCTCACCTGGTGTGCTCACAGGGAGTGCCTTCTGGTGTTGGTGGCTGGGATACTGTGATGAGTTGGGGAAAGGAAGGTTGGAGGAGAAGGCCTTTGTGATCCATTTGGGATGGAGTCAGAGAGAAAAGGGAGACTACAGTAGGTTTCCAGCTACAGAGCTGGGGATGAGACTGGGGGATTAGATCTCAGGAGCAATAGGAGAGCTGTGGGTTCAGCCTACTTGTTGCTCTGGGAGGAGAGGCCCTTGGGTTAGCAGGGGTTGTCTGTTGGAGTTGGAGGCTGAGATAGAACAAAGAGTCAGGGGAAGGAGGTTAGAAGGGGATGGTCATTGGGATTCACAGGAGATGTGGGCAGGGGAAGAGAAGGTTGCAGCTGATGTTCTGTTTTAGTTCTAGGGACCAGACTGGGGAATTGGGTCTGCGTGAACAGAGAGAGAGGAGGTCTGGGGCCAGAACTGGCTCTTTTTTTTATTTTTATTTTTAATTAAGCTTTCTTTTTATTTATTCTTTATGTCTTTCACATCAAGCATCTTGATTTCATTCATTTCTCATCACCTTGTATCCACCCTCTGCCCTTGCAACCTCCCCCCAAATAAAATAAAATGAAATTTAAGAGAAAAAAGGGAAGAAAAAGGGAAAAAAAACTCATCATGGAAGCTGTAGTGTGACACAGTGAGTCACACAGTAAACCCTTTAATCCATATATCTTTATGTACAAGTGTTCATTGCAATGAGTCATTGGTCTGATTTGAGGCCTCTGGTTTCTGCTGCACTATCAATGCTGGGCCCTCGCTGGGACCCCTCTTGATTATCTTGTTGTTGCCCTGTGTCTTAGAGACCCTGCAGCTTTGGTCTTGCAGGCCGCAAGAATATATTATAGAAATTCAACTGGATATTAAATCTATACCTAGAAATTTCTTGGTGTTTTTCTAGAGGCAAGCCAATTATTATGAAATATTTGGTGTTATCCAGTTTTTAATATTTCAGCTGTCTTCTGCTATGAAATTCTTGTGTGCCCAAATACTGTAGACCATTTGGCAAACAGCTAAGCTTCCCAGACCTGCTGAACTTCTAGGTAACTAACTCCCCCACTGAGCCTAGGAGACAAGCAGGCTCCTGGATGCATAGCTTTGTTTTTTGTGCAAATGAGGCTCAGACCATCCCCTTCCCTCAGGCTAGGGACATGGCAGAGAAATTGACTGAGGACAATAGGGCTTTTTACATAACCAGGTGTAGTAAGGACTGGAGCAGAATTCTAGAGACAGACACAGAACTGCATGGCCAGAGAGAGGAGAGGAAGACAGAGGTTCAGTAGAGGGTAAAGCAGATCTCTTGTAGAGTTTATCAGGGCCAGGGGTGAGGAGCCAGGAAGGATATAGATGGAGGATGAAGATCAGGTCAAAAGCATAGGAGCTTACTAAAATTGTGAGGACAGAATAACTGGGCACAGAGAGGAGCTGAATGTGAGGACAGAGCTAAAACTGTGTAGACAGAATTGACAGAGAAGAATAAAGTGAATGGACTAAAGAACTCAGTGTGCTTAGATTCATTTGATATCCCTCCGATTAGTACCCTCAGCCTCTTGTAGCATCTGTTCTGGACCCTGATAGAAATCTCCTCAAGGTAGGCTTTTCAGGGGAATTCATTACTTTGGGTCTGCAGGACTGACCCCTTCCTGTGCTCCAGCAGATCACAGATGGGGTGGATGTTTGGATGGGCCAACTCATAACCCTGGTTCTGGGCCTGGGTAGTTGCAGGCTTGGTCAGCCACCAGCTCTCCCTGTCTTCACCACCAGGGTGAGCTCTCCAGCGTTATTCTAGCTAGTTCACCCTGCAGTAATGGGCAAGGAACCCGGTGAGTTCTCCTGCTTTTACAGCCTCAGGGTTGGCTCTCCCACATCTACACCTTCAGGGACAGCTCTACTGTGTTGCCCAGGTGAGGTGTGAGTGCTGCAGCTGGTGAGAGGCAGGGACAGCTCTCCTGCTCTTAGGACCTCAGGGCCAGCTCTCCCACCTGCCTCAGGCATAGATGGGGAAGGGGGGCATCTCTCCCCCACCCATGCTGCCCATATGGAAGGGGAAATGAGGGTCCAGCTCTCCCACGCTCACATTCTTAGAGCAGGCTCACCTGTGTCCCTGTCAACAGTCAACAGGATCAGCAAGCACCACTGTGCTGCCCAGACTAGGGGCAGGACCTACTTTCCTGAGTGTTGCAGCAGGTAAAGGGCAGGGTCATCTCCCTTACCAGCTGGAGGCAGTAGGGCAAGGGGGGAGGGTATCTTTCCCTCTCCTCCCCCCACCACACTACAGATGAGGGATGTCGTACCAATGATACCCCTCTCATGCCCTCAGGGCTGGGTCATCCACACCCCTGTCTACAGGGTCAACTCCACTCTGGCAAGGCTTAGGGCCCACTCTCCGGAGTGCTGCAGCTGATGAGGAGTTGGGTCAGGTCCCCCATCTGCTGCAGGTGTTGAGGGGTGAGGAGAGGGGGTGCATCTTTCCCTCACCCACACTACCACATAGCAGACGAGAGGGGTGTGACTTGCTCTTGTTCATGCCTCTGTGAACAGGGACAGCTTGATTGTGCTGCCCAGGTGAGGTGTAGGACCCTCTCTCCTGAGTGCTTCAGCCAGTGAGGGGCAGGACCAGTTTTCCCTACTGTTGCAGCCAATGAGAAGCAGGGCCAGCTCTGCACAGCCCTATCCTCTCTGCCTTTGGTGGTATCAGGAGCGATGGACATCAATACAGACCACGGTTGCATCAGGACCATGAATGGAGACATGCGCCCTGGCAGCAGCCCAAGCCCTGATATCACCATGGCCCTTGGTGGCAATGAAGCCACCCACCTCAGCCCGCTCTTCACCAATTTCACCTCTTCAGATGTGCCTCTGTCCACAAGAAATGAACCATTCTGTTTCTTTCTCTCCCATACCACTCCATTCATTTGCTCACAATAATAGTGCCTATCTGCCCGGGAGCTCATGTTTCTCCTCAGAGCCCGGCCGGGGCAGTCCGCCCCAGGCCTGCATGTGTGTCTCCTTCTCTTGTTCAGTCTGTCATGGCAGTGGGCAGGAACATGCTTCCTCCCGGAACCCGGGGCAGTCTGACCTTGGCCTGCGTGTGTGCCTCTTTGCCCCGCTCAGTCCTTCATGGTACTGGGCAAGAACATGCTTCGTTCTCCCGTAACTGGCTCTTTGAGTGGATTCTAGGGATCTGAACCTGCTCCTCATGCTTGTGTGGCAAACACTTTGCACACTGAACCCCCCATCTCTTCAACCTAACAAAGACACAGATTTCGTATTCAGCTCTTTCATAATTTTTGGTAGAGGATATTTTTCTCTGCTGGCCTCTTTTTTTTTTTTTTTTTTTTGGCAAGAACACATAAAATTGACTTTCCTAACTATGTTTTAAACTGTACAATATAATGTTGACTTCAGGTTCTAAGTTGTAAGAAGATCTCTAGAAGTTAACTCAACTTGCTTCATTTAAACTTTGAGCCTATTGATTAGTAGTAACTCCACATTTTCCCTTCCTCAGACCCAGGCAACTACTGCCCCACTGTTTGATTTTATAAATTTTATCCAAGATACCTCATTAAACTGTAATCAGGCAATGCATGTCTCTGTATGGAACGATTTTTCTTAGTATGTTGTCCAGGTTCATCCAAGTTCTCGTAGTGGTAATGTTTACCTTTTTAAAGACCGAGAAACATGCATATGGTATGTACATATCATATCTTCTTTGCCTATTCATCTGTTGAAGATATATTTCCCCA
>CABHPR010138503.1:0-14981 GCA_902168415.1 Peromyscus melanophrys
TGTGTGTGTGTGTGTGTGTGTGTGTGTGTGTGTGTGTGTATGTGTACATGTGCACATGGCAGCAGAAGGGAGACCATGCAGGGAAGGAAGGAATTTAATGAGAGGGGAGAGGAAAACAGGAAGGGGAAAGACTTCTATCATGCTTTGTCTCTCAAAGACTCAGGATTCAAAATGTGCGCATGGGGGCTGTTTAGTGAGAGTAAGGGGACCAGTGGGAAGAGCAAGAGAAGAAGAGAGGGCATTGAGGGGGAAGGTACATATGAGCGAAGTACAATAATACACACATATGAAAATGCCAGCGTAATAAAGCCCATTCTTTTCTACACTAAAATTTAATTAGAAAAAAATCTTAGAGTAATCATAGAATATCCAAAAAGCTTCGAACATTTCCTAAGAATTATAGAGCACGTAAATGATGGATATTAATTTAAAATACCAAACAGCATAAAGTTCAGGCCATGATTATCACTGTCAGCTCTCGGCACAGCCATGGGGCAGGTTAGAGTAGGCATCCATGATGTTTTGGTCTAGATGAAGAATCGGCCAGTCAGTGGACAAGTCACCTTGAGGGAGATATGAAGCAAGGAGTTGGGGCAGGGTGAGGGGAACCTGGGAGGAGGTGGAGTGTGGGTATCAGGGATGAAGACAACTGAAATACAATGTATTCATGTGTGAAATTCTCAAAGAATAAAACATATTAACAACAATAATAATTCTCCAGGAATATTTTTGAAGACTCAACATGTTAGTGTGCATTGAAGGTCTCTTCTCATAATGAAGTAAGGGATGTCCCTCCCTGAGGGGACTGTGAACTCTCCATCCTGTATCAGATAGAAAAGTGAAGTTTACAAACTGATGGGCAGCTCGGTCCCACACCCTTAGTCTTGTTTCCATCACATTCTAATCTAAGCAGGAATGTAATCACCCATAAGCCAGCATTGGTCCTTTCTGGGGTCCTATGGAATGGATCCTGTGGGAGCATGTGCCAGGCTAAGCTGTTGTTGTGGCTGATACTCTGGAAGGCCTGGAAACCCCCTAGCAAGTTTTAGGATTGCAACACAAACTTAGGCAGAAGACATACTCTGAGAGGACGAGCGAGGTGGAGAAAATCAAAGCTTGGGTTCCTAAACCCATGTCAGTAGCAAGGGTAGGCTGCCGCCCTTCCTGTAGTAGTTTTTAAGCTTTGCCTTAAAGTCAGGGACAAAGAAGTGAAAGGTGGCCACACAGTCAACATATCTACCCACCTTGAGTTTGGCCTAGAACACATATATAACATGAACATGTCTGTTAACTGTGTGTGTGTGCATATGTTTGTAAGCACGCATTCATGGAAGTCTGAAGACGACCTCAGACGCTCGTACCTTCTGTCTTGCTTGGGACAGGGTTTTTTTGTTGTTGTTGTTTGCCGGTGTACACAGTCTAGCTGGCCCAAGAGATTCCAGACACTCTCCTGTCCCCACCTCCCGTCTAACCATAAAGTCAGTGAGATTGCAGGCGCACGTACTACTGTGCCCAGCTTTCCGCGTTGTAAGGGTTCAAATCCCTGTCTTCCTTCACTCTTGCATGGTCCGCATTTTACTCACCAAGCTGTCTCCCCAGCACAAATTCACTCCCAATCCTTGGTTTCAATTCACCCTCTAAAAAGTGGCCCTGCCGTTCTTTTCTTTCTTTTTTTTTTTTAAGATTTATTTATTTATTATGTATACAGTGTTCTGTCTACATATACACCTGCAGGTCAGAAGAGGGCACCAGATCGCATTATGGATGGTTGTGAGCCACCATGTGGTTGCTGGGAATTGAACTCAGGACCTCAGGAAGAACAGCCAGTGCTCTTAACCTCTGAGCCGTCTCTCCAGCCCGCCATTCTTTTCTTAACGTGGTCATTGTAGTGACAAAAAGAGTCAATTATGGGAAAGTGCTTTGCTGTGTGGCTACCGTAATCAACAATCACGATACCGCCGATCTACAACAGGCATCTGATAAACATAGGCTGTAGACAGATGGATGAGGGTTTGCACAAATAAAGTGTGAACAGAATGGGAAGATGGGAAGATCAATGGACTGATGAACAGATTGGAATTTGAAGGCATGGGAGGAGGGCTGATTGGTAGGGTGGATGGCTGGATAGCAGATGGTAAGTGATGGTGGGTTAAATGGATTATTTGAGTCATCTGGCCATTTGTTTACAGAATCTTCTATTTATTAATGGGGGGGGTAATGCATATGTATACATGTGTGTATGCAGGTGTGTGAACCTATGTGCACATGTTCAGAGGCCAAGGGGGAATATTGGGGGTCATCATCTGTTGCTCTTTACCTTACTCCCTTCATATAAAGGCCTCTCACTGAACCTAGAGGTTACTATTTTGGGCTGGGCTGGTGGCCAGCAAGATCCATGGATTTTTCATGTCTCTACGCCTCAGTGCTGGGGTTACAGGCATATGCAGTTATGCCTGGCTGTTTTCATTGGTGCTGGGATCTGAACTCAGGTCTTCATGGTGTGCAACAAGTGCTCTTATCCAGCAAGAGGCTCCCCAGCCCCCACTAACCTTTCTTATCTTCTTTTCTAGTCTGTTCCCAGTTCTCCAAAGGAGTCTATGCCATCTTTGGGTTTTATGAACGAAGGACTGTCAACATGCTGACCTCCTTCTGTGGGGCCCTCCATGTGTGCTTCATTACTCCAAGTTTTCCCGTTGACACGTCCAATCAGTTCGTCCTTCAGCTGCGCCCAGAACTACAGGAAGCTCTCATTAGCATCATTGACCATTACAAGTGGCAGACCTTTGTCTACATTTATGATGCTGACCGGGGTAAGCTAAGGGTTAAGGAAAGGAGATTGTTGGGGGACGGAGAAAAATCACCAACAGGAAGGATGATGCTTCTCTGTCTCCGTAGAGCTCATGGGGAAGCAAGCCAGGTGCTTTGTTTGTGTGTGGTGATTTCTTGGTTGCCAATATCTAACTCAGAGTGTGAAAATATCTCCTGTGAGAGAGCTATCCTCTAAGCCATCAAGCCATTCTACCATTCACCAAGCTCTCATATCTTCCAGTCCAAGGTCTTCAGCAAAGTGGATCACAGCTCACACTATTATTAATAGAGCATAGAACAGACCAAGATCTGAATCCGGGGTTCCCTCCTCCCCAGCCCTGTGACTTTGGGCAGGTTCTTGATATATCAGTTTCACCACTTGTATAGTAAGTCAAATTCTCCATACCTTCATTTCTTCATGTCTGGAATGAAGATGAATTGTCACTGCCTCAAGAATGTATTCGGAAGATTTAATGAGATAATGACTGAAACATGTTTGTTCACTGCCTACAATAAATACTATCCTCAATATGTGTTCTCTGCTGTCACCACCATCTTCACCATCATCAACAGTAGCAGCAGCAGCATCACCATCAGTCACCACTGTCATCACCATCACTATCACCATGGTCACCATCATCATCACTATCATCCCATTGTCATCGTCGTCATCATCAACATTACCACCATGATCATGAACATCATCGTCACTTCCACCATCCTCACCATCATCAGTGTCAGCTGTCATCATAACAACTACCACTGTCAACATTATCACCATCGACATTCTCATCTTCACCACAGCCATCACAATTATTATCAGTGTCATCACTCTCATCTTCATCACCACCACCACCATCATCATAACTGTCATGAACCTCATCATATTGATAATCATCATTGCTGTCATCATCACCATCATCTTGACCATCATGACTGTCATCACATTACCACCACCATGATCATCATCATCATCACTACCATCATCATCACGACCATCATCACCACCCTCATCATCACTATTCTCATGTGATATCCACACCCTCACTGCAATCATCATCACCATCACTATCATCCATCATTACTGTCTCCACCACCATCATCATCATCAACACCACCATCATCATCATCATCAACATCCTTCTCCTAGGTGCTTTTTTAATCCTGCTCTCTTTTAATTTTGCAGTCACATTTCCCAATTGCTTCCCATACTTTTTATTCCTCTGTAGCTTCTTTGTCCTGGGGTGCATCTATTTATCACATCTCCCTGTATGGTCCTCAGCTTCTTCTGCATTACATCCTATTTTCTCTGTTCACTCATCCTCTAACAGGAACTCTTCTTTCTGACCCCTGTGGTGTGTGCTTGCCCTGTCCTGCCTTCTTCTTATGCATGGCCCAGTCCTGTAAGAACACTGTCATTGCTAGTGTGAAAAGGTAAATGGACTTGAAAGCCTAGACCCTCAGAGAAATTTAGAGACTTTAGACAGGAGGGTGGCTGAGTTAGATGGTTCTACAGGCGGAGGGGAAGGTGCTGCCATTCAGATAGGAAGGTACTGGGAAGGAGAGAGCAGAAGCTTCCATTTCTTTCTGTTTTCTTGGATCTCTTCTTGTCTCTCCCTATTTTGATGACTTCTCTGACAGCATCCACGATATGGGCCATCTGCCAACGGTCCCTTTCAGAACAACCTTGGTCATAATAAAGGCTTAAGTTGGAAGCGGCAACTCCAGAAAAAACATAATGTACCCCCAGAAAAAATTTCTTAGGTTGACGGAAGAACCCACACTCTGCCAAGGACTGTGTCCACCTCAAAACCCAGAGCCCTGAGCTCTGCGGTTGTCTGGTTGTGTGATCATGGACTAATGAGCTTTGGTGTCCATCTTGAAAATAGGGATCAGACTAAGACCGACCCCCTAGAACTCAGTAAGCTAAGAGAGGAAGGCCAGCAAAATAGTGCCAAACACACAGTGAAGGTTCAGCAAATATGCAGCTCACTCACACAATACAACTTTTGCTGGAAATGAAACAAATGGAGAATCAGACCAGAATCAATCTAGAGATGCTCCCTGGGGCCTGATGCCATATCGGTCACTGTAGAAAAAAATTCATGGAGTTCCTAGGAATCAGACATGGAATGCATACAAAAGATTAATTTGTAATATGCCAGCAAAGCAGCTGTCTGTGACAGGCACAATAAAGACCTACTTCCACCACCTCCATGGCCCTTTCCTGTCTCTGGAGGTGGAAAATGTGTGAATGCTATTGCCAAAGGGGGGTTAAGAGTACAGAGCAGTGAGGGCGGCTGATTAGCTGACCTTTGAAAACAAAGGTTGTTCCAGATGACTCCAATGGACATGGTACAATCTCAAAGGTCTTTACCTGTGACAGTGGGAGCCAGAAGACTTGGTGCCAGATTGGGTGAGGAAGCCTGGGCCATTGTTGCTGGCTTTGAAGATGAAAAGGGCCCTATGCTAAAGGACCTGAGCAGAGAGAGCAGACAAACGTTAGCTGGAGAGACAAGAGAATGGATCCTCTCCCAGAGCACTAAGAGAGTCACCAACCCTGCCAACAGCATGGCCCTGGCTTCCTGAAGTGGAAGCTATACATTTTCATGGAGACATGACACTAAGTTTGGGGTCCTTAACTGCGCAAAAGCAAACAAGGGCACCTTGGAGTCTGAGAGGAGAAAGCAGTCGCGCTGAGAAACAGGCTCCGCACACAGTCAACCTTAATCAAACGTAGTGATGAAATACAGAACACATTTCCTGAACACCTACTGTGTGACAACATATTAACTATTGGAGCCATACCCAAATTTCACAAATTTGACTCATTAGCTATCTTTAGCTACTAGGTTGGCCTGTTCTATAAACAATGACTCAATTTCCCTGTATTGGTTCCTTTTCTGCTGCTGTGATGAAATGACCTGACAAAGCATCTTCAGGAAGACAGGGCTTATTCTGGTTCCCAGTTCTGGAGGGACAGATAGTCAGTCCATCATGGTGGAGAAGGCATGGCAGCAGGTGCAGGGAGCTGGGCTTGATTGCTTTGCATATGCGCATAGGAAGCGGAGAAAGAGAGAACAGGAAACAAAAGGGACCAAGCTGTGAAACCTGACCACCCACACCCCTCCCCCGGTGGCATACTTCCTCTACTAAGATTCCACATTCCACCTTCTTAGGATTCAGTAACCTCCCCAAACAGCATCGCTAACTGGGGACCCAGGAAGTATTCCTATACATGTTCCTATCTGGGACTCTTCTCATTCCAAGCACTGCTGTTCCCCAAATAATAACAGTTACCATTTAGAAAACCCTTAAGGTATCAGACCAGCCCACATCTGACATTCCTATCTAATCAGTCATCCACAGCGCACTGTGAGGCAGGTACTATTTATGCTGCCTCTTTACCTTTGGAAAAAAAAATCAAAGTTCAGACAGGCAAGTGAGCCAATCGAAGTAATTTAGCTTTTATTTTGGATCTGAGCCTTTTGAGGGGTTTTTAATCAAAAGTTCCTCTTATTGTCTGTCATGCCCTGTAAAGAGAATACCAAAAAAAAGATCAGGTGCTTACCTCTGCACCCTTCGGACACACAGCAGGAACTGAGCTTGCTACAGGAATAGGGTGACGGACAGCAGTGACCACCCAGGGAAGTAGATGCAAACAGTAGTGAGTACGCAGGGAGAGTGAGTGTAGACAGCCTCACAAGTCCTGCAGAAGTGGATACAGAGAGATAGCTAAACGTGCCTGGTGGAAGTAGGGGTGGGCTGCATCAAGTGCAGGCTGCAGGGATTGTCACCTGCGAAGGCTGACGCTGCCATGTCTCTGTCCGCCCCTCCGCTGCAGGCCTGTCAGTCCTGCAGAGAGTCTTGGATACAGCTGCAGAGAAGAACTGGCAGGTGACGGCTGTTAACATCCTGACAACCACAGAGGAAGGATACCGGATGCTCTTTCAGGACCTGGAGAAGAAAAAGGAGAGGCTGGTGGTGGTGGACTGTGAATCGGAACGCCTCAACGCCATCCTGGGCCAGGTACTGAAGGGCGGCAAGGGGCACAAGCGGGTGTTGGGGATAATTTGGGAGACAATGAGTGTGCTTCTGCTGTGGGTGTCAGAAAGGGGGAGTCCAAAGAGGGCTCCTGAGGAAGTGAGACTTGATGCCTTCCACTTTATATTCTGTGAGGCCTAAACTTTCCATCTGAGACTTGAAAGAATAGCAAAGCTCATGGGAGCCTTGATAAGACACTTCCAGGGGTCCTCACACCAACTGACCCAAAACTTACTTCTTGGGCTCCTCTTCATTGTTAAAATCAAATTGCATCATCTCTTAGAGCTTACAGAGTCCAGGCTGCAAACAGAGTCCTGTGTTCAGCCTAGGATGTGTCATTTACAGGACCAGCATTGGGCATCACATGGCCTTGGTCTGACTGACCTGTTTTAGAGGCCAACTCCCTTTCCACTTCTTCCTTGAACAGTTCCTGCCTGTGAGAGCAGGAAGGGTGGCGTATCCTATGAATAGGTTCTGTAACCTCAACAGCCTTCAGCCGGCAGCCTCTACACTGTATTTGCTCTGGCGTCAGAATTAGAGAAACTTGGCAGCCCAGCCGGGAATGTCTTCTGTCTAGATCACTGTCCTTTTGAGCTGCATTTGTGTATTCAGATCAACGAGCAAGGAGGAGGCCGGCAGTCATGTTTGAACAGTGCCATATAATGAAAGATGGGCTTTTAAGGTACTTGACAACACAACAAGGCTGGTTAATGGCCCTCAAGACCCTGGACCCCACCCCCCACAGGGAGCCTCATCACCAGATCAGCAATCACTGTGAAGCCTCCGCAGAAGAGCAGGGAGAACTTTGGAAGCTCCTGATTAACTATGTATGTTCTGCGGTGTCAAGTGCGGGTTTGGGGTTTGCTCTTGAAGGGGAACCAGCACAAAATTGTTTCTATGGTGATAGAAGTCCTCTGGGCTGTAGTCGTCGGGTTACTGAGTGCTAGCATCTGGGGTGACGGTGGGGGGGCGGGGAATGAAGGGTAATGGGTAAAGGCAGAGATTCTAGAAGCAAACCATTTGGGGTTTGGCTTCCAGGTTGAGTGCTTGCTAGCTTCATGACCTGGGACAAGGCTGGTAATCTGTTTCCATCTCACATCCCCACTCTGAAAAGCAGAAATAATGATAACTTCCTCTCAAAGGCTTTTACACAGACTAGAAGGACCAGAGCATGGAACATACTTAGAAAGAAGTCTGCCCATAGGATGTGATGTGTGGAAATGCTGCTGCCTGTTGCTGCTGTTCATAGTGCCAGCTCTCCTGGCCTCATGCGTCGTTTCCCTCTCTGACCATAAATGAATGTATCCATGAGATAAGAAGAAAGGGCCCTGCTCTACAAACCCAGGGTGGGGACCAGTGATGAGCTGAGATGGGAACTAGATGGAATGACTGGCTTCAAGGTGTTCTTAGTAGAGTGGGGGCTTGTCCTGGATTGTGTCACACTGCTGTTTTCTGGGTGCTCATGGCAGAGAGAGAAGACACAGCATTAGGCTCTTTCTGTGCGTCATATCCACCCTGCAGATCAAATAACTCTTGTCCATTTCCCCGTTACAGATGAAGAAGGGTTGTCTTGTTTTGTTCTTTACCAAAGGACTCCCAGTTAACATAAAAAGGAATCAGGAAGTCAAACCAAGCTAGATTTGGCAACATGGCCCAATGTCTTAAAACCACAACTTTCCTCATGGCTGGAGCGATGCTCAAAGGTTAAGAGCACTGGCTGCTCTTGCAGAGGATCTGGGTTTGGTTCCCAGCCACCAAATGGTGGTTATAACCATCTGTACTTCAGTTGCAGGAGATCCAGCTCCCTTTCTGGCCTCCGTAAGCACCAGGCACACATGTGGTGCATACACATACATACAGGCAAAACACTCATGCACATAATTTCTTTAAATACAACTTTCTGAAGTTAGGAATACATTTCAGTTAGTAAAGTGCTTTCTGCACAGGCATGGGGACCTGAATTCAACCCCAGCACATACTTACAAAGCTGAATGAGGTGACACATGATTTTAATCCCAGCACTGGGGAGCTGGACATGGGTGGTTGATCCCTGGGGCTCACTGACCAGTACTCAACTGGGGAGTACCCTAGGTCCCAGATTTCCAAAACTAATCTGGAAGGCTGCTGGGGAATGACACCAAAAGTCGACCTCTGTCCATAGCACAAATGAGCATGCTTGTATGCGCACGCGCAAGCGTGCACACACACATGTGAACATGTATACACATACATGAATATGCACACACATACACACACAAAGACAACATGCACAACACAGAATACAATTTTCTTACCTGTACATCTATGGCTAATACCTCTGTCAAGGACAAATTTTTATTTCTTAACCAAGTGACTGACTCATTTGGTGAGTTTTGACATTGTTGTTTATAAACATTTTAAATTATTTCATTCTAATATTCTGAAAACAGAGACCAAAGTTTTGATAGGATACACGAGGCCTCTTGGTCAACAGCTTGTGCTCACATTTTATAGCTCACAGTGAGGGAAACTATGGTAGATAAAAGGAGACATAGTAGAGGAGCATCAGAGGGTTGTCACAAACCGGGTGACAGGGTGGCTGAAAAGTGAGGAGAAGCAGAAGAGCAGCTGAACCAGCAGGGATGAATGGCACCCAGCTCTGTCTGCCTGGTTGCTCTCCCACAGAGGGAGAAGTGAAGAACTTCATCTTAAAGATGAAAAGAAGAGCGTTACCCCTAGAACAAAACCACCATCTTCTAAAGCCTCCAATTGGTTTGGGGTTCTGGTATAGCCCACTGCTCTGCACCGGGGGGCAGCAGGGAAGAGGGTGTCCAACTTCCTACTCCTCAAGTTTTATGGGCTGTGGCTGGTGCCATCTGGAGTGGAAACCTGTCATTGAGGACTGAGCTATCCTTCGACCCTGATTACAAAGAATAATAATAAGAATAAAAATAACAAGTCAGGGAACCCAGAAACAAATTACAAGTCAGGGAACCCAGGAGCAATCAGCCACATCCCTAGTACAGAAGACAATTGTGAGTGAAAGGAAGCCTATGTCAATAAACCAAGGATTTCAGGTAGCTTGGCTCAGGCAGGAAAGGGTGTGGTGTATGAGTAGCCTTGCCCTTGGTGGCTAGAAAGATGAGCCCATGCCCTGAAGATAATGGCAGAGACGGTAGCCATGAGCATGAAGCACAGCCTCTATCTCGATTCACCTCTTTGCTGCAATGCTCACTGAGGACTCTGAAGTTCAGAGGTGTAATTAACCTTTGCAGCTTCATCCCAGCAGCAGTGTGTTTAACGCTGAGCTGGTTTTGAAGTAATAGAGACTGATCTGCTGCATGGATCTCATTAGTGTGTTTGCATCTTTTTTCCAACACACTTGAGAGACAACCCTGGGTAGAAACCAGCCACTTTAGGGTGTACAAAATGGAATATCATCAGCCTCGGAGGTTCAGCCTCATCCATAGACTTAATGTACATAAAGGAATCAAAGGAGGGAAGACATCATCAAGCACAAGAGTACAGGGAAGAACACATCCCCTGAGAGGACCAGATAAACTACTAAACCTCTACCAAGAGTAGGGGACAGAGAAAAAACAATGTATATAGGAATCAGCAACCCCTCTCCATAATAACCCTAAATGTAAATAATTATAACCCTCCAATTGAATGAAGACTGGCTGATCCAGTTTAAAAATAATATCCAATGATGTATGTCTATAAGAAACACACTAGCAAGAGACACAGGCTGGAAGTGATAGGAAGTCTGTATACCAAGGAAATGGAAGCCCTGATCAATGAGAGGACCATACTTACATACGATAATGCAAAGCTAAAATTAGACAGAAGAAATAAAGTAATACATACTACTAAATGGAACCATCCCTTAAGAACATACACATCAAACATCGTTACACACCATTTCATAGAAGAAACACTAGTGGTCAGAAATGGACTGATAGAGTCAGATACAATAAAGCTGGGTGGCTTCAGAACCCAGCCATGAACAAGTAGATAATTTAGTTGAAGAGAATCAATCAATAAACTTCCAAATTGAGTTGTGCCATGGATTGAAGACAGTTAAACATCTACAGAACAGTCCACCCAACAGCTGCCAGACAACTTCTCCTCAGCAGCCCATGCAACATTCTCTAAAATCAAGATATTTTAGACAAGAAAGTTTTAACAAGTGTAATCAAAAGAATTCATTGTATATTATCTTATTATAATGGAATAAAACTAGAGATCAGGAGAAAAAGGAATGACATAAACTATGTCAGAACCCATAGGTTGTAGAATACAATTTTGAATCATCTGCCATTTGTTAAGGATAGCCAGGGGGAAATATTTTCTAAATCCTAGAATCAAATGAAAATAAACCAGAATTTATCAGAACCTTTGGGCTACAGAAATATAGTTATTGGTGCTTACACTAAAAGTCAAATTGCAAATTAATAGCTTGATACACTTCAAAGGTTTACAAAAGCAAAAATATAAAACCTTAAAATCAGTAGACAGAAAGTAATAATAAAGATCAGATCACAAATTGATTAAATGAAGACTAAAATAACAATAAAAAAGAAAAGAAAAGAAACAAAAGTTTGGCTTTTTTAAAAGAAAACAAAATAAAATGAACAAGCCCTTCCATAAATTAACCACAAGAAAGTGAGAGATGATTGAAATTAGTAACAATGGAGATGAAAGGGGGTGGGGGGATTACAATGGATACTATTGAATTCCAGAGGATTTATGTTCTGAACATACAGAAAATCTGGAAGAAGCAGGTGAATTCCTAGAAGTGTATGACCTACCCAAATTAAACCAAGATAGTAAAAGCCCCTTCCTTAAATCTGTATTAAGTGAAGAAAAGAGAACTGCAGTAATGAGTCACCCAACAAAGAAAAGCCCAAGACGGGAAGAAATCACTGCCAAGTCCTATTGGACCTTTAAAGAAAAGCTCCTGAAACTATTTCATAGGCTAGAAAGGGAGGGAGCATTATCAAAGGCATTCTGTAAAATCAGTGTTACTCTGACACCATAGCCAGATAAGGACATACAAAGAGAGGGGGTGGGAAGTGGGAGAGAGACACGAAGGTTTGGGAAGAGAGGGGTAGAAGCAGAGAGAGAAAGGGAGACTAATTTCCTTGACAAATAGCAAAAACTCTTTACCTCCACAGGATCAAGCTAAGAGCCTACCATAGATGGGTAGATGACCTTCAGGCTCCACCCTTTATGGAGGAGCTATCTGAACTTGATAGTTTTCAGGAAAGGGAGACTGATTCATTTCTGAGGACATGGGTGCTGATAGAATCCCCATGCTTCAGTGGATGGCCCCACACCATGCATAGACATATAGTACTAACTGGACATCATGGGTTACAAAAATTAAATGTTTTTCAAAAATGCTATAAAACAAATTTAAAACCACATTAAAAAGATCAAATACTGCCAGGTGGCGGTGGTACATGCCTTTAATCCCAGCACTCGGGAGACAGAGCCAGGCAGATCTCTGTGAGTTCGAGGCCAGCCTGGTCTACAGAGCGAGATCCAAGACCGGCACCAAGACTACACAAAGAAACCCTGTCTCAAAAAGCCAAAAAAACAAAAAAGGTCAGATACTATAATCAGGTTGGTTTCTTTCGATGTAACACAGCACACAGAAAGATACACAAACAGAAGTTACATGATCATGTCAATAGATGTAGAAAAGCCATTGATTAAATCCAGCATCCATTCGTGAAAAAATCCCTGATGAAATTAGGAATAAAAATAACATATCTCAACATAACAAAGATTTTGTGACAAACCTACAACCAATATTAGACTAAGTGGGGGGAGAAATGAAAGCATTTCCTGTAAAATCAGGAATAAGGCAATGATGTCCACTGTCTTCATTCATATTGAATATAGTGTTTGGAGTCTTAGAGCTATAAAGCAAGAAAAAAATAGAAGAAATACAAACTGGAAATAAATAAGTCCAATTATCTCTATTTGCAGACAACATGGCTCTATATTTAAAAGGCCAAAGATTCTACTAGGAGACTCTTTCATCTGATACAAATTTTCAGCAAATTGCAAAGATCTGAAGACATACAAAATCAGTAGCATTTCTGTACATAAATAATCTACTTGCTGAGAAATGATTTTTTAGGTCCTATTCATACTAGCTTCAAAAATAAAATACCTATGCATTAGCTTCCTTGCTGCTGCTATGGCAAACTATTCTGACAAAAAGGAACTCAGGGAAGAAAGAGTTGATTTTGGATCACAATTCCAGAAGTCTAGAATCCATCATGGTGAGGAAGACAGGGAAGGCATGGTGGCAGGAACCGGGAGCCGGCTGATCACATTGCAACTGCACACAGGAAGCAGAGAACAGCAAATGGGGCAGGGCTATACCACTTCAAAGCCCACCCCCAGTGACGTATTTCCTCCACCAAGGCTATACCTACTAAAGATTCCACAACCTCCCCAAATAGCACCACCACCTGGAGTCAAAATGTTCAAACACATGAGCCTATGGGGGACATTCCAAACTCAAACCAAAACAACCTAGGAATGAGCCTAACAAGGAGTTGAAAGGCCTCTATAATCAAACCTCAAAGCATTGATGAAAGAGTGAATAAGACAATAGAGGTGGAAGAGCTCCTTCTCCCCTTGCACATGGATCAGCAGATCACATTACAATGTGAAAATGGGCATATTGCTAAAAGCTATCTGCAAGAGTCAATGCAGTCTCCATATACATCCCAATGGCACTCTTCATGTCAATAGAAAATACAACTCTGGAACTCACAAAAGACCCCAAACAGCTAAAGTAATCCTGAAGACAAAGAGCAATGCTGGAGGTGTCACCACCTGATCTCAAATTACATCATAGAGCCATGGTGACAAAACCTGCATGATACTGTCACAAAAACAAACATGACAGCCAATGGAAGAAAGTAGAGGTTCTGAAAATAGACCCAGGCCACCTAAAGCACGGTGCCAGAAACACATATTAGAGCAAAGACAACCCCATCAGCCAGGAGTGCTGAGGAAACCAGATCTGGAAGTAGAAAAATGAATGTAGATCCCTCTCTCTCTCTCTCTTTTACTCAGTAAAAAAATAAAATCAAAATAGATCAAAGGCCTTCATTTCAGACCCCGAACTGAATCGGCTAGAGGGAAACACTTAAATTAGACATTGCCTGAGGACTCCCTGTAAAGAGCCCCAGTGGGTCAGGACGTGACAAATGGGATTACACACAATGAAAAATATCCTGGACTTCAAAAGAGACAATCTGTAGAGTGAAGAAAGAGCCCTCAGAACAGGAGAATAAAACTGTCCACTATTCATCTGCAAGGAGATTAAAATCCAGAATTTATAAGGAACACAAAAGGTTAAATACTCAAAAATAAAAGCAAATCATCCAATCAACGAATGGACGGATAAACTGAACAGACTGTTCTCAAAAGAGGTGTAAATAATCAAGAAATGGGTGAAAATCTGTTCCTCATTCTTAGCCATGAGGGAAGTACAAATCAAATTCACACTGAGTTTCTGCGCACTACAGTCAAAATGGCTAAAATTGTACTGGTGAGATGGCTCGGTGGGCACAGATGGATGGAGCGAAGCCTACAAACCCACACATGGTGGAAAGAGACAACCAACTCCTGCAAGTTGGCCTCTGACCTTCACATGCACTCATGTGTGCACAGATGCACAAAAATAAATAAATAAATTTGCAACTGAAACATAAAGATTCTTTCTTTAAAAGAATTTTAAAGAATTTTTTCTTTATATTTAATTGAAATATTTAAATGAAATAGCTTTAATTAAATAAAATATTTAAATGAAAAATATTTAAAATGAAATAGCTATGATCAAGAAAACAGTGCTATGTATGATGATTCATGCCTTGAGTTCCAGCATTCAGGAGGCAGAGGCAGGCAACATAACAGATTTTGTGACAAACCTACAACCAATATTATACCAAGTGGGGGAAGTTTGAGTCCAGCCTGGTACATATAGTGGGTTTCAGGCCAACCAGAGCTACCTAGTGAAACCCTGTCTTGGAATAAAAGAAAGCAAGATAGAAAAATAGAAACACAGATAGAAAGAAAGAAAGAAAGAAAGAAAGAAAGAAAGAAAGAAAGAAAGAAAG
>CABHPR010138503.1:14991-30354 GCA_902168415.1 Peromyscus melanophrys
AAGAAAGAAAGAAAGAAAGAAAGAAAGAAAGAAAGAAAGAAAGAAAGGAAGGAAGGAAGGAAGGAAGGAAGGAAGGAAGGAAGGAAGGAAGGAAGGAAGGAAGGAAGGAAACAACTGCTAGTGAAGATTCAGAAAAAAAAATAATAAAAACAAGACACACACTACTTGTGGGAATTTCAACTAGCCAGTAGGGCTGTTCCTTAAAAACTGAATATGTAATTACCATATAAATACACTACAGCCACACTGTGCTGGCTAGATTTATGCCAACTTGACACAAGCTAAGGTCATATGAGACAAGGGAACCTCAATTAAGAAAATGCCTCCATTAGATTGGGCTGTAGGCAAGCCTGTAGGGCATTTTCTTAATTAGTGATTGGCAGGGAAGGAGTCAGCCCATTGTGGCTGATGTCATCCCTTGGCTGGTGGTCCTGGGTTCTATTTAAAAAAAGTAGGCTGAGCAAGCCATGTGGAGCAAGACAGTAAGCAACACCTCTCTATGGCCTCTACATCAGCTTGGGCCTCCAGAATCTTGCCTAGTTTGAGTTCCTGTCCTGACTTCCTTCAATGATGAACAGTGCTGTAGCAGTATAAGCCATATAAACCTTTTTCTCCCCAACTTGCTTTTTGGTCATGATGTTCTGTTGCAGCAACAGAAACCCTAACTAAGACACACCACCAAGGTCTCTTACTATGTCACAGAGATACAGATGCTGTACTTATTCCAGCACTATTCACAATAGCCAAGGTGTCCATCAACTGATGGATGAGTGAAGAGAATATGCTGTATACACCAAGGAGTTTCACTCAGTCAGGAATAAGAATGACATTCTTTCATTTGCAGAAAAATGGGCAGAACTCAAGGGTATCATGAAGTGAGATAAGGCAGACTTGGAAAGCCAAGTACCACACGTTTCTCTCATAGGCAGAATACAAACTTTAAAACGTAAGAATGTATAACTTCAGGGGCTGGAGAGATGGTTCAGTAGTTAAGAGCACTTGCTGCTCTTGCAGAGGACTGGGTCTGCTTCTCAGCACCCATGTGGCCTGGAACTCCACTTCCAGAGCATCTTATGCCCTCTTCCAGCCTCTGTAGTTACTGCACCATGTGAGGTACATATATGCATGTAGACATGCATAGTATAAAACAAAGTATAAAATTGTATACAAATACATATTTATATAGGAAGAAATTTATTTATATAAAAATAAATAAGGCTGAAATATACACATACATAACAAAGAGGGTTATTTGGATAATTTTCTATGCCAGTATACAAGACACTAAATGATATAATATAGTCATTAAGGACAGAATGAATTTGAGGTGAGAGTCGACCAGAACCTCCCAGGGCCATCCATCACACTGCCCTGTTTTATTATCTCTGTGGTGTTTATGACCTGCTGACATCCTCTTCGTTCATCTATTTATATATTTACCATCTGGCTTCCTCCTGAAACCACATCTCAGCTCAGCGAGGTCACAGGAACCTTGCCTTGCTGTTTGAGCTATACCCCAGCACATTACCCAGTGCTTTGCACGAAGTCCGTGTTCAGTAGATGTGAACTAATCAAAGAAAGTTGTACAGAATGAGATGAAAAGTCATCCATGAGGCATGCAGATAGTTACGGAAACCTACAGGGGCCATCCATGTGTGGTCTGTGAACAAAGCAAGTCCAAAGAACGGCCACTGATAAAATTTGTGATATCAGTGAGGGGAAGGACCCTACCTTCACAATACCCTTTTCAGTCAGTGACCATGTGTGCATTTATCTGTGTCTTGTTTACTGTGAGATGCCTCCCATACCAAATATCTTATTTTATTCCCTGTCTACTATACACCAGCTTCATGCAGTCAAGGCTTGATGAATATTTGTGAGATAAAATGAGTCAAAACAATAAGTCAGCCATTGGGTAGAACCAGTGTGGAAGTCACCATCAGCTTGAGATGCACAAGTTGTTCATTTTTATTGGTCAAAAGTAATCCTCTCTTGGCTTTTCCTCTGCTTCCTTCTGCATTTCCACGTAGCAAGAGCTCTGTGGCTCCACTCCTGAATGTGGTGGGCTCTGAAATATCTTTATTTGCTGTTTTGTGTTTATTGAAAGCTGAATAGGCCTTTGATAAAGGTATCTCCTTGTTGAAGAGACAGCATGCCATGTGACAAGAAAATGGAAAAGTAATGAAGAATTATTAATAAAACTATCACCTTGGTGCCATCTGAGCTCTGGCAGCTGGAATCTCCGTCTCACCACTATTCCAGCATATGCATTATGTGCGCTCGCATTTAATTATTCCCCACATCAAAAAAAAATGTGAGCCATTATGCACATACATCCAATTAAGGAGATGTCTAAGTGTGGATTTTAATAACCTTGAGAATTTATTCAGTTAGGCCAAGAGCCTAGGCGCCTCTCGTGTATTTTATGTCTCTTTGTAGCAGTGCGGGGGAGCAGCATCAAGCAGGGTATTCAAACCCAATCCGCTAATTTAAAACAAGAAAGGAAGAAATAGATCAAGTTAATATCGGGCTCACTGTGGCCAGAATCAAGGTGTGCCGCATCAGCCGTTCCTCTTAAGTGATGTGCCAAGCAGTCCCAGAAAACCTGGGATAGCTCTTTCCACAAATATTTTCCCTGACTTCAAGATGATTAAGAACAGTCTGCATTCACAATGGGAGGGTGGGGGCTGGGGAGATGGTTCAAGGGTTAAAGTGCTTACGATTCAAATGCGAGGAGGTGCCGAGTCCTGATCCGGGACACCCACAGAAATGCTGGGTGGCTGCTCAACTCTAATCCAGAAAGAGGGGACCCCCAGGGCCACTGGCCACCTAGACTAAGTTGGCAAGCTCTTGCTTCCAGTGAGAGATTCTACCTCAATAAATAAAATGGAAACAGTCAAGTAAGAAACCTGCCATCAACCTTTGCCCTCTACATGCATGCACACATATGTGTGTTCCCACGCAGGCCTACATGTATACTCATGCACATACACAAATGCACACAGAAGCAATAAAACCCAAATAAAAAAAGACAGGAAGAATTTGGGAATCCTAGTTGCTTCCTGGTGCCACACAGAAAGTGTCAGGCACCAGAAATCTCTGTCCTTCTATAACCAGCAGACCACAAAGGGGTCATGGGAAAATCACTTCCCCGGGTAATTCAGTCTTCCCTCCCAACACCATTGTTGAATGATCTATCGATGTCTGGGTGCTAAACCACTTAGGGAGGAGAACATAGAATTCAGATACAGAAAGCAGAGATAGTGTCTGCATATGGTTCGTGTCCAAGGGACTACCCACTCAGTCATGTGACCACCTGAGCAGCCCCGACAGATGCCACTGTGAATAACAACCAATTCCGTGCACCATCAGATTCCTACACTATGTGTGAGGAAAGCTTTATGGAAAGAGTGCAGTGGGTACTTAGGCTTTCTCCTTGGGGTTGTAGCAATAACCTCCCCCCTGACCCCCACCCCCACCCCTCAAACCAGGCAATAGTGAATTCAGATCCTGTTTCACTTCTTCATAGCTGTGCAACATAAACGAGCTTGAGTTAGCCCTCTGCGGCTCTTTCTCATCTCTCCAAGATGCTAACTGCATCGCCATGGTCACACAGTAAGGATGTTACAGCTTTGTCTACTTAGGACAGAGAAGTGCGTGTCGTAAACAGCCAGTTGATGTCAGCCGCTGTCATCACTGCTCTCGTCTCTGTGGGTGTGGGTGTGACTGATGAGTCCCCTCCCTTTCTGTCTTTCAGATTGTGAAGCTGGAGAAGAACGGCATTGGTTACCACTACATCCTTGCCAATCTGGTGAGTAGGGTATGACAAGTGGCCCAGTCCTGTACTTCCCACACCTAGGGTCTGAGCTGCTTCACGCCCACCTCCTGCGAACCACGTAGGAGGAAGGATTAAGGGGTAATTCACAGTGGTGTCGCCAAGCCTCAGAGGCACCAAATGTACCTCTTTCCCTATGCCCTTCTGATCTAGTTTCTTTTCTGTTTGCTGTAAAAAAAAAAAAAAAAAAAAAAAAAAAAAAGCACCTTGTCAAAAGAGTAATTTAAGGGACAAAGGTGGTTATTTCAGCTTAGAGTTCCAGGCTCTCATCCATCACTGTGGGGAAGTCAAGGAAGGAACGTCCCACAGCTAGTCGCATCCCATCCAGTCAAGCACAGAGAGAACCGGATGCACACACGCACGCTGACTTGCTTGCTGGCGCTCAACTCATCAGCGTCTCCGCTTTTATTAAGTTCAGAACCCCCTGATTAGGCAACAGTGCCGCCCACAGTGGGCTGGGCTGGGTCTTCCCATATCAAACACTTGATTAAGACAATGCCCCACAGCTGTGCCCATAGGTCAAGTCAATGTAGACAGTCTCTCCTCTCTCTTTCTCTGAGACTCTCTTCCCAGGTGCCCAGGCGATGATCGGTCAGGACAAGTTGACAATTGGAACTGGCCATCACAGTTCCCCTGTTAACTGCGGCACACGGCCCATGCACTTCTAGCTGTCCGTGGGAGATGGTGAGCTGGAGGCTGCGGTGCCCACTTTCATCCCTCGTGCTAGCCCCCTCGTTGATCAGCTCTGGCCCTAGGAGTCAGGAAAAAATCACCACATCTTGGAATGGACAGGAAATGTCTGAATCCCACTGGTTTTGAACTCAACGGTGGTTTCCCTATTCACAAGTGCAGACATTTAAATAAATTTTAGCATTGATTATGCTAAAATTGACAAATCTTTAAACCAGGAACCATCTCAGAGTGTAACCTATAGTAATGTCAATTTAGAGGTTTAGTTTTGTTTTGTTTTCATTTTTATATACAGTCTAGATAAGCCTATGTCTTTAAAAAAAAATGCCTTCACTTTAACACACTGCAGCTGTTTATCAGGTGCTGTTCCTCTGCACTCCATGGGTACGGTTTGGTTTCTCAAATCCTTTGTGTGCACACGCCTTTTACATAGGCACCGGAACGTGTCTGTGTAAGTTTTCTCTGGCCGTCACCATCTCTGTCAAGTCTATTCTTCCTGTGTCATGGTTCCCACTTTTATCACTTAATGTCATAAATCTTGATTCTTTGAGCTCCTTTTCTCCATAGCCAAATGTAATATTCTTTTGCACTCAGACACATATTTTAGAGACTTTCTTAAGATTACATTCACAGACCACACGATACCACACGTTAACTTACAGTGCTCACTTCTGTGGTCCTGTGTGTATTTATGGGGTTACGAAACCATGACAACTTTATTTTAAAATTTCATCACCCCCGAACCCATGCACATCAGTAGTCATTACATAACTCACCCTCCAAGCTCCCCACAGCCTCAGGAAATCACTAACATATAGTCTATCTTGGTGTATTCCTTTTGTGATGCCAGACAAGAGCCCATTATAGAGAGACAGCCTGTTTTGCTCATCCATCACAAAGCTGATGGACTTCTAAGTCATTATCACCTTGGGACTGGTATGAAAAACACCGTTGCATACAAGTCTGATGCGTGAAATACACTGAGGCTGGGGACTGCCGAGCTGTGCACTAACTAAGCCCTGTGCTTAACACTTTCAGGAACCCCACAATTCTTTCTCACAGTGACCGCAGCTGCCATCAAACCTGAACCCCTAACACATATGGCCATCCATCCACTTCCCCTTGATAGTTACCCCAACTACAAAGTGTCTCCTTGGCCTTGGCCTGCCTTCTTACATTTTTGTGTTTCTATTCAGTTGTGATATTTACCATATTTTAATCTATAAGAAAAGTTCAAATGTTAACCTTACCAAGCTAAATATTCAGTTTCAGTTGGGATATCTTGTTCTGGTTATCTCTGGGGAATGTTGAAGGAAAGAAATAAAAGATTGGTATTTTATACTATATTGGGAATAAAGGCCATAATTTAAATTAGGGCACACAATCTGTGTCTAAAATTGGGGTGCAGACATCTGTCTAACCCTTAAATTCTGTCCTGCCTGCTCCCCAGGCTTAGCTTGTCCTGGATGTCCCCCTCTCCACCCTCTAAACGTCCCTTGCCTTGGCTGCCCTGGTGCCTCAAGGTCAGGATTGGAACTAAGAAGGCCTTACTGAGAAAGGTTAATTTGGACTTAGGTGTCAAGGGCTATATCCATAATCTTTTCGAGACATTTGCATTTTAATGAGTGGTATCTGTTTAGAATCTTTATGTAGAAGCCAAGGACCTCACCCCGGAAAGACCATCTGCAAAAATGAAATCTCTTCATTAGAACTGAGGAAACCTTTGCTAGCCCTCATATCCCAGATCCACAATCCTGGATGGGCCCATGGAAGTCAGTTCCATCAGCAACTCTATTGCTTGTAGGGAAACAGAACCATCAAGGGAGCGTGGCTCAGCCAGTGTCACACAGAAGCAAGGCTAGAACCAACACTGGTGACAGAATACTCTGCTCTAGGACACCCGATGCTTGGGAAGGCACAGAACCTGGGCAGAGGCATGCACAGTTATGTCCTTTGGTAAAGCAGAAATGACCCAGTGGCCTCAGAGCCTCTGAAGGAAGGATCCAGGTAGTTAAACCACCAGCCCTCATCTGTCATCAAGTGACCCCTTAGCCACAGTCTCCCCAAGTCAACCCCTCAGGTTGCCCTATCCTTCTGATCCACAATTTTCTTCTTCTGACCTAATGAGTTCTCAGATCCTAACAACTGCCACTAATAGGCTGTAAATTGCAAACACCAGCCAGATATGCAAGACTGGCGTGTTCCAATAGATTAGTTGATAATTAGGCTTCAAATTCCTAATTAATTCAGTTTGAGACATGGTGGAGGATGTGCTGTTTTCTTTCCCCTTCAGAGGAATATCACGATTTATAAGATGATAATTTTTAGAAATTCAGCCACATAATTAGCCTGTTGCTGCATGGAGTCAACCCTCTTCTTCGGAGCATTGCAGCTCTGGTGCAGTTACAGATTAAGGAACAGAAACCATTTGGAAAGGATGAGCACGCTCCACAGTCCTTCCACTTAGTCAGAAAGTCTGGGCTTCAGAGCAGTGCCCACCAATCTTCTCTCTGGCCACTTTGGAGGATGCTGTAGGACTCAAATCACCACCCGCGGAGAGCCACCGGAGAGAGGCGGGAAGGAGACAGGAGAGAGGGAACAGCTGACTGACAGAGAAGGTTCTGAAGGCTCCAAACCCTGCTTTATGCCCTGATGTCACTTTTGCTTGGCTAACTTTCTGAGCAATCAAGCCTCAGACCTCAGTGTCCCCATTTGTCAGCTGGAAATAGTAGTTCTCTGTCTTCTTAGGCTGTTATCAGGAAAGAACCAAATGTGATTCCGTGTCTTGAGTAATTAAGTATTCCACATAGGGGGAGAATTTTTTAAATTAGTTTTTATATTTTGAGATTATAATGTAATTATATCATTTCTCCCTTTCCCTTTCATGCCTCTAAATCCTCTCATACATCACTCCTTGCTCTCTTTCGAACTTATAGTCTCTCTTTCATTAATAACATATGTTCATAAATACACCCTGCTCCGTCTGTATAATGTTACTGGTATGCATGTTTTCAGAACTAACCATTTGGTGGTGGGTAACCAGTTGGTGTGCTCTTCCTTCACTCTAACATTCCTTAGTTGCCTGCATAGGGTTGAGGACTCATGAGCTTCCATGTTAGCATGCCTGGTGCTGTGGTTCTTATTCAGCTCATGTTTGAGCAGGCATGTTGTTGAGACTTTATGGGTGTAGCTTCTGATATTTCCAGGAGACACAATCTTGCAGCAAATGCCTTGTTCCTCTGGCTCTTACAACCCTTCTACCCTCTCTTTTCCAACGACCACTGAGCCTTAGGTGCAAGAGTTGTATTGTAGACGTATCCATTGGGACTGGGATCCATAACTCTGCATTTTGATTGGTTAGGATTTTCTATAATGGTCCTCACTTGATATTGATGTCCCATTTAGGGCTGAGCACTCCACTGTTCTGTTCAGAGAACACTTGTCCTCTGCACTCTGACCAGTTGTGAGTTTCTGTGTTAACCACTGCCCACTACACAAAGAAACTTCCTTTCTGAAGTCTGTGAGCTGCACTAACCAATGGGTAAAGGCATGTCTTTAGAGGTCAGTCATCTAGCAAAGTAATAGGAATAGGTTCATCCATGGAGCCTATGAGTTCCCCAGCTTTGGGTTCTTGGCCAGATTTACAGTTTCAGGTATGTGTCTTCTCCTGACCACAATAAGTTTAATGTGTCTTCATCACATGACAGAACTTCTCTTTAACCATTGGTCATCATTCCCCATATCATCCTTGACTCACACCTATCTTGCCCTTCCACACCCCAGCCCAAGACAACCATTTCCCTGCGTTCTGCCTCTCTGTCCTCATCTACTCCAGACACACATTTCTATACCCTCCATCTAACTCTGATGTTCTATCCTGATCCTCCTGAGGGCCCTTGCAGTTAACATTATAATCACCTAATCACCTTTCCAAACGAAGAAACAAAGGTAAAATGACTTCTCCAGTGTCACCACATTTATGAAATGAAGGAGATGGGCTTCCCCACAGTGGACAGAAGCCCAGAGTCCATGTTCTCACTACTGTAGCCTGTGACACTTGGGCATATGATAGTTAGAGAGACAGGTGTGGGAGCAAGTCCCTGTCAAGAAGGTTGAGTTCTACGATAGTAAAAAACTCCGAGTGCAAACTCAATGGGTGTCATTCAAACAATCCCTTCTAGTCTGGTAGAAGCTGAGGGAGGGATGATGGGTTCTGGCCTCACAGTGGTTTACTAAGGATCTTGGGGTTCAGAGCAGCCAGCCCTTTATACCACCACTATGGCCTCCATTAACTCCAGAGGCACTTAGAGTCAGAAGTCTGGGTCCATACAGCAGTGAGTTCACACCCCCAGGTTGATTTCCTCAGCCCAAGAAGAAACTGTCCTTCAATCCCTTGCTCACCCACACTGAGAAATCTGTAGGCTCCTTCTGCAAGGCCTAGCTCACCCACTCCCCTTCCCTCAGCACCATATGGGGTCACATTTGCTTCTGAAGCCTGTGTTGAGGGGGGTGGTACAAGTTCTGTTGAGAAGGGCAGCTCTCCCATGGGACAGACCTTGGTTTGTACTTATCAGCTGTGTAACATTAGTCAAACTCCTTACAGTCTCTGAGCTCCCATGGCTTCTATCTAAAAAGAAGTAAGGATATTAGCTGCCTCCTCCAGTGATGCTATGAGAATTAGGCAAGATGAGGTAGAGGAAGTGCTTGGTGTAATACATGACCCCAAACGGGCACTTAATAAGTGTTAGCAATTACCACCGTAATTGCCATCATCAATGTCATCATCATCATTACTGCTATTCCTGTCTGGGGACAAGATAACATCTTGTGATCCCTCAGGCCCCTCCTACATCAAATCTCACCTCCTTGTTATATGCCGCCATAGCCCCAAGTACCTTCCACTTATCATAATTGAGATTAGGAAAGGCACACGGGTCTGTATGACGCCTTCTTTGCTGTTAATCTGAAACACATAACAGCAGCACGTGGCCTGCTTAATCTACTGCTGACTTCCCAGGGCCTGGGAGAGTGAGCTGCAAAGAACTGGTTTCTTTGAAACGTCACTGAAGAAAGGCGTGAAGAAGTGAAGGGGTGGGGCAGGAAAGTGGTTTCTCAAGCACATCTGTGCTCATCATGCCTCGTGTATTTAAAACCAACATTTTGTGTCTGATAAAAGAAGCAGAGATGGGCCGGGAAATGGCCCAGTGATTAAAGCCTCTGCCAAGGGCTAGAGTTGTACCCCAGACACAGTGTAAATGCAGGTGGTTGTGGCAGCCTCGGAAGAAAGAGCTGGGATCCCATGAGCAAGCTGCCTAGTGAGACTAGCCATGTCCAAGAGCTCTAGGTTTGATTGAGAGACCCGGGCCTCAACCTGTAAGATCGACCAGCAATAGGTTTTTCCTGACATCAATCTCAGGTCTCCACATGCACATTCATTTACATGTTCACACACCCACATATATGTGATCCCACACACATACAAACATATATACACACATGTGAAAATAAAAAACAAAAAAATTCTTGCAGAAAGGACAGGAATATTAATCCAGTTATAAATATGTAAATGGTAAGTAGGTGATGGGCAAGTCTTCTCACCCACTCCCTAGGCCAGCCTCTGCTCTGTGCCTAAGTGAGGCCCACTCTTCTGGTTCCTGGGATGAAGGTGCCTACCTCTGGGCAGTCCCTTGCTTCTTCAGGGCTCTGGCAGCTATCATAGCCTCTGCCAACAGGGCATGGTCTGTGTTCTGCTTTCGAGGGTCCCTTCTGACTCTGGAGGAGAGGGTGTACTGTCCTTCCACAGGCCCACCTTGAACACCTGGCAATGCTTTGTGGCCGGCTCTTTGGTGTGTGCACTGTCAACCCAGATTCCTTTCCATCCTCCAGTTCTTTCTCCCAGGGTGTGATTCTGTCCCTTGTCTGGTAACTGCTGGGCTCATGAGGGAAGCCCTAAGAAGTACACACCTTCACTCCTGTCCTGTAAACACCCTGATCTTGTCCCCCAACTGGATCAGATCATGTCAAACCAAGGCAACATCTGTGGCAGTCACACAGCCCTACAGAAGCTGTCGGAAACATGAGAATATGAAGTCCGAGGAGAGGCACAATGGCGGGGATGGGGTGGGGCAGGAAATCCAAGAAAGATCAAGACAAGGCACCCACCCATACATCAGCATGGGAGTAAAAAAAAAAAAAATGTGCTCTCCACCTGCTTTCAAGAACCCAGGAGAGCCTGGGCCTGAAGGTCCCTAAGAATCCTTGTCTTACCAGCCCTTCTTGTTATAAAAGGGACACTCCTGCTCAGAGGAGCCACCAAAAAGCCCCCACCCTTCCCTCACTGAATGGCCTGGGACTGCAACATTGCTTCTTGATGCCTGTTACATCTTTCCCTGGGACTGTCATGACAGCCACCTCTGGTTGGCATTCATTGTGATGTGCAGGAGGGCGGGGGCTGCAGCCACCGTCAGCATGGGAAGCCCCTACCATCACTTCCTTGGGAGCATTGAAGGTGCCTTAAAAACATACCCGATAGGTGAGGAGAGTTCACTTTTCTCTCTTTCCTCAACCAAAGGCCCCTTTCCTTCCAGGTTTCATCACTTTCATCTAGAAAGTGAGCTACCTCTGAGCTCCAGATTCAGCACTGGCATTACTTTCTTTTCTCTAGAATATGCTCGGGTGAAATAGGCCTTCCTCATTAGGCCTTAAGTGACCAGAAAGGAGGGACCAGGCCTGCCTGTCTACATCCTTGTGGCTGTGATATGTGTGGCAACGCTGAGCAGTCATGACTAAATGATCAGATAAATGGATGTATAGAATATCCTTTCTCCATATTCCCAAAACTGCAAAGGCTCTTGTCGTAGCTCTTGGTTGCTCATCATAAACAAAAGGGTGGCTGTTGATGAAGACACCCACCATCTCCGAATACAGGACATTGAAAAATTAATCTTAAACTGACTAGGAAACGCTCTCCCTGATGTTTAGCTTTTGTAGTGTTGGAAAGTGCTGTGAAGGCTGCTGGGGAAGAAAAGGCATCAATGGTCTTCCCCAGTGAAAGAGTGGCATGATGGTTATAATGGTAACCCATCACTTTCTGACTAGCTGTAAGGCCTGCTCCCTAGGAGGGATTTCGTGTCTCATACTGTAAACCTTCTCAGAAGCCCATGTCTGAGGAGATCATATGCCCTAGGCGTGTTTTGATACATAGTTATTCTCAGTAGGTTTCAAATTTACCATTTTTTTATATTTTCACCCATTTTACACCATGCAATCAGTGGGTGCCTACTATATGTGAGGGCCTGAAAATGAATAAACCCATCATTATACAAAAATACATTTTTATAGAATTCCTACCTGGCTTTCTCTGCATGCTAATGGTGAGACTTTGTGGGAGGATGTTGGTTGAGGTCCACCAGTAATTCCAGACATAAGAAGTTACCCTATGCCAGGAGAGTTAAAGGTTGAAGCTAAAGTTAAAGGTTGAACTTACTCTGAAGTTAGTTGGGCCAAGAGTCAACCACAACCATAATCAGTTAGGGCAGAAGTAAGATGAGGGAATTCCCTGGAAGACAGCAATATCTCAGACCACATGGAGCATCTCCAAGCCTTGCATCAACATCCCAGGCTGAGGATCCCTAACCTTCTAACACAGTGTCAGCAGCTGACTCTAAATCTCAGGACTGAGAGCTGGTGATCCTGAGTAACCCCGATAATATTCTGGCTATGGTGGACACATGCAGGATCAGCCTGCTGTTGTGTTTGCAGATATCTGAGTGTCCAGGTACCTCTCCCTGACTTCAGAGAGGATTGGATGAGTCAACACTATGCTTTTCTCTAGTGTGGATGACATGTCTATTAGCTGACTTTCATACAACTACAATGTCCTATTGGCTTGTTAGAGACCACATAAGCTTGTAGGTCACCAGGGATAATCTGGGATGAGATGCCTTGAAGGTTTGGCTTGTTAAGGTAACTAAAATGGGAAAATGTGGAGATTTTTATGCAAAGACATGGGTGTTTGATGACAATTAAGTCATCAGCTGAAGACTATTCCACAGATTCACTTTTATCCATATTCCTCAGCATACACTTGTGTAGTTGTAGAATTATAGATCAAAGCTGAAAGCACCCTCAGGAAAGAAGTGAGCTGCCCTAGAAATCCCTATACCTTTGGGGTTGAAGCTCTGTTTTCAGGTGGAATTTTGGGGAGAACCCTACTGTGTAACAGATTAAAAGCAAGGCTGCCTTGGCAGGCATGAGAATCAGAAGGTGGGCCTCTGTCTTTTGCTCCTTCCCTAATGTAGCATGGTGACCTGGGACATATCTTGAAGGATTATTGATCTGACAGATGTTTTTGATAAATCAATAACCACTTGCCTGTACAGGTTAAGACAGATGCCCTAGAGCAAAGAGCTCATGAGCTTCAAAGACAGGCCAAGAAGTTATGTGATTATCCCTAAAACTCTCTTCTTTTTCTCAGGCCTTTTATCTCTGACCTGGTTCACAATAAAACATACACAGAAAAGTCAATCAAAAGACCCCATTTAGTCCTTGAGACAAAAGCTGAGGGCATGAGATAACAGGATTGATGCTTGTAAAGAAGTCAAGAACAGAGCGGGTTCTGTTGCTTCGTTTCTTTGCACGTTCTTAACATACCGTCGTGCATCAGGCACTGTTTGTGGACCCTGTGGGTCTGTGGTCTTGCTTTTGAGGACAGATTGTGGTCTCTGCCTTTCTCTGTCACAACCACAGACAGCAAAGAGATACAGAAATAGGGGGCCACAAGGCTAACACTCCAAGTGGCAGCATACTTCAGAGGCACTGAAGATAAGCATCCTGGTCTCTGAGAGACCTCCTTCCTCATGTGAAGCTGAAACCTGTTCCAAGGGCTCCTGCACAGGACAGGAGATGAATGAGCAGGAAGGTAGATGGCTAGATGCATAGAGGTTGAAATCCAAGCTCAGGAGTCACCTTACACTCTCCATCTCTCACTAGCCACACTAGTTTAAGAGAAGCCAATCTACTACGTTTCCTCATTCCCAGTTTGCAAGCGTTAATAGAAGGACCTGCTTCATGATGTGGTTACAAGGATTAAATGTGATAATCAAGGCAATGGCAATGCCTGCTACCTCACTTGGTTCTGGCTGATTCATGCCAAACGCAATGGTTGCAGTCATCACTTTAACAAAAATCAGTCTCCCTTGAGATCTGACTGTTCATCTGTCTGGCCCACCTTGCAGAGCCTCAGAGAACAAATTTCCCACCTCTTTCCCATGACAACCCTCCTGAGAGTCAAGCACATCCTTCGCCTACCCTCTCAATCTTCTATTGTGTTTTAGGCTGATCCTCTGTGCTCTTTCCAAGGCTTCCTAATATAAGGAGACTTTTCAAACTATACACTCCTGTGACTGCTCTCCTCAGAGCTGTCATCTAAGATTTTTCTCTGACAATTTGGGGGAAACTTGACATGTTCAACCTGCGCCATTCAGAGTATAAAGCACACATTTTCTGATTTGGTCTGATCTTACCTCTTCTTGATGTCAAGGGGCTGGAGATGGAAGGGTCTTTCCCCATGTACCGGTGTTAGCTTAATAAGCCTTCATCTTGACGCTGAACCTGAGCATCACAGAATGTTCCTTCTCCTTTCTGCTGGGTGTGATGTGAACTTAGACAGGATGCTGAGGGCTGAACAGCGTGGGGGTGACCCTCTTTTAAGGATCTCAGCAAAAAAGGAAATGGAGCTTTGAGGCCAAAGCTTGTCAGCCTGAAAGTACTGTGCTGTGAGCTTGGGGAGATGTTTCAGAGGTAAAGCATTTGCCTCACAAGCCTGAGGATCCCAGAATTTACAGGAAAAAGCCAGGTGGTATTGTGACTAGAACCACAAAATCTGCTGCACTCACATTCTGGTCCTCCACAAGGGCACTCCCAGGCCCTGGGTGTGGTCACTCATTTACAGGCTCCAGATAAATTAATACTTGAGATAAATCTGCACAGCCAGGCAAAGACGGAGACGGTTGTGTTCAGGAGAAACCCAACACATTCCTGCTTACAGGCCCCTGTTAAAGGCAGGAGCTCTGGCCAGGCAACATTTGCTCTGGGCTCCTAACTGTGCACTGTTATCGGAAGAGTTTTGACCCTCTTTGACTGGGGTAATGGATACACCATCCTGAATCTAAACTCCTGTGTTCCCCCCAAGGGCTGGCAGTATGTCATGTTCAAGAAGTCCAACTGTGTAGTTAGGGAGTTTACAGAGGTCTCTGAATCAGATCTCAGCAGAAACTGGGGTGAATCCTTTCAGTGACTTATGCAAATGAGCTCTTGGGGCTACCATCCAGTTCCTTCTCAGACTGCTTATGGGATTAAGCTGGACCACATTTACAAGACATTAAAATGAATGTCTTGCTTGGGAAGGGAGCGAGGAAATACTTAAAATAAGCCCAAGGGTTAACTCCTGGGTGATTACTTAATTTTCATTTTTCTACAGCAGTAACCCCACAATCCCCAAAAGGTGGTTTGGATGAAGTTAAGTCATGTACATGAAGTGGCTATTTTAGCTACCACCATCATTTTTGTTATTCTTATGAGGCCTGCTTTGGGACTAGGCTGCATCCCACTGCTGTCCCTCAGCCCCAGGCTAAGAGATGGCAGAACAAGCTGAGCTCTCTAACCAAATTAGAACACGATTCCTCAAATGCTACCACCTGCACCACTCCATCCTGTGACTTCGCTGCCTCTGCCTCTTCTAGGGTCGACAATGACACCCAACCAGAGAGCTCATTAGCTTGATCTGAGGTTTGTCGTCATTTTCTAGTGGCATTTAAAGGGTAAATGTGTATAGCAGA
>CABHPR010138503.1:30364-45452 GCA_902168415.1 Peromyscus melanophrys
TTCTCATGGCGAATGTCACAAATAGGAGTCCATATCTGTTCTCTTTCTGGGTTATGGGTGTGGGGCTGGAGAGTCCCATCAGCTTGATTATGTGTGACCCTGGATTGGCCCCACTAACACTGTCATCAGGCTTGCTGGCAATGAAGCTGAGCTGCGTGCCTGTTTGAGTAAATCACCATTCCTCTTGGCCTTCATTATACTGGGGAGGGAAAGTCAGTAGGGATGCCCAGGAGCTTGTTACAGATTGTGAGTGACAGAATCTGACTGCGGGAGATAATTTTCATTTCATTCTCTCAATAGCTATTTTGCGAACAAGATGTTCTTTTTAAAAGTCTCTAAAGAGTATGGAAAATCTCCCAACTGTGTACTGGCTCTTAACCAATGGTGAGACGGCTGTACTCTTATAGGGTATAACACCGTCAAATGCAGGCTGGGTAGGGAAGCCCAATTCTGACTTTCCCTTTAAGAACAGCTGGCTGGGTACCATTGCACAAGGCAGTTACCTCTGTGTCACTCTGTGAACTGTGGCTGTGGTACAAGTTAATCTCAGCTGATTAAAATCACTCACTGGCAGCTGTTGCCTGCTGGTCATGTTTCCCCTGGCTAATTGGCACACCTGCTTGAGGGACAGTCTCTAGCTTTATTCATTCTCACAGCAAGAAAAGGATCGAGCATCTGCCCTGGGCTGGGGCATGTACTGAGATGCTAGGTGCTAGAACACATCAGTGAACAAGATGGGAACTGAAAATGTCCCCACCTTCAGTAGTGAGCACGTCAATGGGAAGAAAGAGGACAAAAAGAACAACAAGTGAAGATGATCTCAGCGGTGACAGGTGCGCCAAAGAAACAGCAGACACGATGTTGGAATGGGCCAGACAGAGTGTTGGAAGAAACTCCACCAGGGTTCTCCCACAAGCAGAGCCCAAAGCAAGGCTTCAGGAAGGAGCAAGGGCTATGTGCCAATCCTGGAAACACAGTAGGGATGAGCAGGAAAGAAGAGAAGGCAGATGCTGAAGCACGTTCCCAAGAATCCCCACCCTCTCTCCATCTCTGGATGTCAGCGTAGACCATTCCACCGGCTTATGCACCAGGCAGAGGATTCCGGGCTGGCATCTACTATGTCTGCAGCTGTCACTTGTGTAGGTCTGTCCCTGGGCATGTGAGCTTGGCATGCCTGGCCTCCTCCTCATGCAGGTGGGGCAGCAGGTGTTTGCAGTTAGTGCATAAAATGGAACAGTGGTGTGTAACAGAGTGGAAAAACACAGGGCCAACAGTGTCTGCTGCAGGGACGGGCCTGGCTCTTCAGATGAGGGGACTGCAGTGAGTTCTCTGGAGAGACGGTGTGCTAGCTAGGATCCAGACCATGGGAAGGAGTCAAGAATAGAAATGGTATTCCTAGACGGGAAGCAAGGACAAAGGCTGTGTAGGACTGAACTGGGATTGTCTGTAAAACAGAGCTCAAAAGGGTAATGGATCATCAAAGGCACTGGTAGAAGCCAGGGAGCTTGGGAATATTAAACCTGTTCTTTCAAGAATTTGATGTAGCCGGGCGTTGGTGGCGCACGCCTTTAATCCCAGCACTCAGGAGGCAGAGCCAGGCGGATCTCTGTGAGTTCGAGGCCAGCCTGGGCTACCAAGTGAGCTCCAGGGAAGGCGCAAAGCTACACAGAGAAACCCTGTCTCAAAAAACCAAAAAAAAAAAAAAAAAGAATTTGATGTAGACCAGCCCTGAGATCCCGAAGGAGAACTAGGTCCAGTGCTTGGACCTCAGCTGCCGCCAGCTGTGGACTTCCCCATCTCGGGCACACGTCCTCAGCTCCTTCTCCTAGTCTGGTTCTGTTATTGAGATTGGGCACTTTCCCTAAGCCACGGAATCAAACATGCATGAGTTTTATGTACCCTGCTCAAAATCCTGTAGTGTAGTACTAATTATAATTGGAAAAAAAGCAAAGAAGGAGAAACACAATTTAACACAGGCTATGTGTGACCCAGCTTGGACCACTGTCTGACTTCATCTCCTACCAGACATCTTTGTCACTATTGCCTTCCACTCACACCAGGCCTGTTGCTGTTTCTGGAATGTTCCAAGCAGCCTCCTATCCCTGGGTCTTTGCTCAGTGTATCCCACCCAGGTATCCCCATAACTCACACATGGGACTCTACTATACTTGTGCCAAAACGACCCCACAGGTGGACTGATCTGGACCACTCCTTCCATGTCCCCATTCACAAACCCCCTTTACCTCTCTTCTTAGACATGTGGCTACTCCAGAGCACACACTGCTGTATGGCATTGTGTACTATATGTTTACTTGTCTACTGTCTGATTTCCCTTACAAGAACGTAAGGTCCACAAGGGAGGAAGCTTGAAAACTCTAAGTTCTCAAAAGAGTGTGTTTGGTGATGAGGTTTTGGGGGAGAAGGGAGTGAATTGCTTAACAGAAGAGCTTAGCTCTGGTCCCTTCTCTGTCACTAACTCTGTGAGCAGCTTTGTGGGCACTGACCCTCCCTTTCTGTCTTAGTTTCTGTATGTGGCTAACAGACACATAAGCTGTACCTTTTTAAGGAATGGTGTGAAATGAGGCCACAGATGTGAGCATACTGGACATTGTTGAATTTATTATATAAATGCAAGGCTTCCTTTTAAGTTCAAGGCTTCCTGACTTTGCATGAGTTTTGCTGAATTGGAAGGAACTTCCATTTGCAATATAGAATCCTTCATGGATGTCAGAGGTGGCCAGGCCTCCTCGGGGAGAACAGGTCCAGTTCACTGTACATGAAAGAACACAGTGAGAGGTGAAAGCCTCCATCAGGAGCCAGCCCCTTCCAGAGATCTGCTGGTGACCTTGGGCAACTTGCAGACATTTGTTCCCAGCAGTCTTCAGATGTCTCCTCTCTCCAAAGGTAAAGCAGGGTGGTAAGCAAGGACAGTCCTTCCTTCGAGATTTTCCCTTTGCTTCTAATATCTTGTCATCGGAAGAATCTGGGCCATCAAGATGACTCAGAAGTAAAGGGACTTGTCACACAAGCCCAGAACCCAAGTTCAATCCCCAGAACCCATGTGGATTGATGTGGAAGGAGAGACTAGTCTCCACACAACTGTTTTCTGACCTACACACACACACACACACACAATGGCACACACAGCCAAGCACACACACACACTGTACACATAGTGTTGTCAGACACAACAGAGCAGTTGTACATATGAATTCACAGTGGTTGTGAGAAAATACACAACGTGAGTTTAAGCCAGACAAAACCCCATTATGAAGACGGGAGGTAGGCACAAATTCCCAGCCCTAGCCAAGAAGTTACTGGCAATTGGTAGCTGCTGGGAGAGTCTGTGCTCTTGAAGAATATGATACTTGGTAGGTTGATCATGCTTCAGGAGTTGGCCCCACACACGAGAGTATACGTGCAGCACAAATTATACACAATGAGTTAAAAAAAACAAAAAAGAAGACACTAAGTTAAATGGGTAGGGAAGGGTGGACCCAGGAGGAGCTAGGAGAGGAGTTGCTATGATCAAAATAAACTGTATGGAATCCTAAAAGAAATAATAGTAATAATAATAATAATAATAATAATAATAATAATAATAATAATAATGATAAATAATTTTTAAAACCCCAGCATCCATTGATTGTCAGTCTGGGCACATGTGTCTATTTCATCTTTTCCCTAACCTCTAGACTCCATTGCATAAACAAACGAACAAAGTAACTTGGTCCAAGGTTGTGTAAGTCAGCACCCCTACATCCCAGGGGTGCCATCCTCAGGCTGACACTCTCAGTCTCTGTGCCAACTTTGTGTAAACAAAAAAAAATCTATGAGAATGGAATTCAAAGGGAGCAAAACACCGCTGTCTACATTAAGTCTGTTCTGCCTTGTGGAGCAGAAGAGAAAGACTCGTGGGTCTGCACTGTGGGGACACGGACCTGCCCAAGCAACATGTTTTACTCTCCCCTTTCCTTCCTCCACAGGGTTTCATGGATATTGACTTAAATAAGTTCAAGGAGAGTGGAGCTAATGTGACAGGTTTCCAGTTGGTGAACTACACAGACACCGTCCCAGCCAGAATCATGCAGCAGTGGAGGACGAGTGACGCGCGAGACCACACCAGGGTTGACTGGAAGAGGCCGAAGGTGTGAAAATGGATGCCTGCTTTTCTCCCATAGACAGCCACAGGACCCTGGGGCACATGAGTCTTTAGATAGGAAATGGGTTTCCTATTAAGGAGAGGAACACATCAGCATGAGGGTCAGACATCCCAACATGACAGAGGTCGGCAGCCCAGGACTGTTACACTGATGCACAGTCACCAAATATTCCAAGTTCTTGTTCTGTGACCCTCAGCCTTTGACTTCTGCTAGATAGCACAAGAAGGCTGCATAGACTTCCATCATGGTGCCTGCATTCATCCCAGCATTTACTAATTGATTTTTGTCAGTGGGACAAAATACCTGAGCAAATCATCAACTCTAGGAGGAAGGGTCTATGTGAGCTCACGGTCACAATGTATGGCCACCTGGCTCCATTACTTTGGGACTGTGTTGAGGCAGGAACATCGTGATGAAAAGACACAATGGAGGGAAGGCATCCAGAAAGTGGAGGTTCTGGAAGGGGTCAGAGACAAGCTACAGCCTTCAAAGGCACACACTCAGTGAGCCACTTCCTCCAAGGAAAACCCCACCTCCTGGTTTCCATCACTTCCCAGGGATGCCATTGGGTTATCATTCGCGGGTTAATGCATTGATGATTATGTCTATGTCAGGATCCTCATAATACAGTTGCTTTGCCAAAGCCCACCTCTGAGTACTGCACCTTCACCACGTGAGGGGTTTTCTTTGAGGAGGAAGGAGATACTTCAGGCCCAAACCATAACCCAACCGGAGGAAGAGAGAACAGAAAGCACACCCTCGGTTCCTAAGAACTCTTTTCCTGAGACTGGGGAGTGGCTCAGTTAGTAAAGTGCTTGTTGCCCCTGGCTGGGACTCCCAATTCCCATGTCAAAAGCCAGACACAGGAACACACACCTGTAACCCCAGCACCGGGAAGGCAGAGGCAGGAGGATCCCTGGAGCTTGCTGGTGAGCCAGTCTAGCCAAATTGGTGAGCTCCAGATTCAGTGAGGGACCCTATCTCAAAATTAAGGTGAAGGAAGACTGAAAGGGACTCCTGATATTGACCTCTGACCTCAAGACATGCACATACGCATACACAGTCGCACATATAAACACGTACACACAGAGAGAATTATTCTCGGGAGGGCACTAGCAGATCGGTCACTTACCCACCATCGGCTCCATGTTAGGAAACTGCCTTCAGCTGGCTGTAAGGGAAGGCAGAAAACGCTCTTTCTATTCTAATTAGGGCCACCATCTCTCTTTGTTCTCGAACAGTAACTAGGGATGGAAAGGAATACCTCACGCATGCTAAGCAAGCACTACAGCTCCCCCGCTTCTGAGCCCCATCTTACTGAGCACAAGACAAATGCCCATTTCTTTATAGACTCTGTGAATGGAGCACCGAGGTGGCACGGACTCCCTACCTCTGTATGCCCAGCTGACCATCAGAGAAACTTGCCCGGAGACGCACAGCTGCTCTCCACCTGGGTCTGCAACCAGCTTCTCACTTCTCAGTTCCAGAGCCAAAGCCTGTTTTGTTTGATATTGGATACTCTTTGTGACGGTGGCAAGCAGGCCGTTGGTCTTCTAGGTCAGGTGACAAAGCATGGCAGTGGCTACATGCAGCACTGTGTTGAGAAGGATTCCGAGGCCAAGTCTGTTATCTGAGACCATCGGTGAATCTTTGGCCCATGTTTCTAGGCTGCTTAGTCAATTGTGTGAATTGCAGTCTACATAGCTGAGGCACTTCCTGTCCCACTAGTGATCAAACTGACTTAACTCTTGGAGCATGAAGACTCATTGCAGTATCTTATCAAACAAAAGTGCCTGAAAAGAAAGATTGACTTTGATGCAGGCTCACGTATTAGTTGATGACTGCCCAAGCCAGCTTCTAAGTGTAATGTAATTTTTTTCCCAGAAAATAAAATAGGCATAGTGGTGCATGCTTGTAATGTGGAGGCAGGGGGATCAGAAGTTCAGCATCATCCTGAGTTACACAGAGTTCCAGGCTAGCCTGTCTCAAAAATATAAATTAGAAGGGACTGAGGAGGTAACTCGGCCCATAAAGTGTTTGCTGTGTAAGCCTGGGGACCTGACTCTGGATCCCAAGCACCCACAGAAAAAGTTAGGCATGGCAGCATGTGCTTGGAATCCCAGCGCTGGGCAATCAGAGACAAGAGGATCCATGGGGTTCACTAGCCAAGTACTCTAGCCAGATGGTGAGCTCCAGGCTCAGTTAAAGACTTGGTCTCAAAAATAGGATAGGGAGAAATTGAGGAAGACTTCCAGCTCACACACACACACACATACACACACACACACACACACACACACACACACACACACACACACATACACACACAGGGTGGGGGGAGAAAGGTACATATATACACATTTGAACACAAATAATCAATTAGAATCAGGAAATCAACTAAGAATTGGAAAAAATAAACTCATCATACAGCTGTGTAGTGTGACCTTAAGATGACATGCTGTATAATAAGACAGGTTTGCCTCATTCACATCTTAGCCACCCTTTGGTCAAGCAAGGAAAACCCTTAAGCATTATCATTAATATTAATTCTCCACAAGAGGGAGAGTCTATAGAATACTCGCTTTACCGTGGAGGAAGCCACACACAGAGATAATTAGGAACTTGCTCATCCTGGAATATTGTTTCCTTTACTGTTACAAGAGGTGCTGGAGCTCTTCTTGGCTCCCAGTTGTTGACTCTCATAGAGAGGAAGCCAATCGACTTTCCATGTGTTTGGCCTGCAGATATGTTGTATTTAATCTATGCATTTCTTCCCAATTAAACTAGCATTTTTCAAATCACGGGACTGAACACCAAACTCCAAAATGCTGGCTTGTCTTTAAAGTTTACAGCTGGCCTTGCTAAACTCCCAGCTCTGGAGAGCCCACTGACTGGGCAGACCTGTGAGCAGACCTGCAAGATAGGGAACACCCAGGTCCAGAGGCTGCCATATACTTCACTCACCAGGACGCCATTCCCCAACACAGCCCCCGACTCCACCTTTCTGTCAGCTCTCTCTGACACCTGCCTGTCTGTCTGCCTTCCTTCCCCAGTACACATCTGCTCTCACCTATGATGGTGTGAAGGTGATGGCCGAGGCCTTCCAGAGCCTGAGGAGGCAGAGGATTGACATATCCCGCCGGGGAAATGCTGGAGATTGTCTGGCTAACCCAGCTGTGCCCTGGGGCCAAGGGATCGACATCCAGAGAGCCCTGCAGCAGGTAAGGCTGGTGGTACCTTCCCACCCCGTCCTTGGAGACAAATAGGAAAGTTAGCATCAAGTTCAAGCAGTATGCATCGGTCTAAAATGAAGGGTGTGCCTGGAGTTTGGAGTGACCACTACATTTTTCAAGTCAAAAGTATGGAACGCAAGTCAAACTTGGGACAAAACAAACAAAGAGACCACTTAAATGTGGTATCATTCCTTGTAGTATCAAGGCTGCATTCTCTGCTTAGGGATTATGAAAAAGAAAAAAAAAAGCCCCTGGAAAGCCACTGATTTCCATGTTCAGAAGGAGGACTTAATATACACAGGGACAAGGTTGGGGAAGAAGCTGATCACATAAAATGCTTATCCCAAGAACATGAGGATCAGTGTTTAGACCCCCAGCACCCGCGTGAACAGTGGGCAGATATGATTGGCTGGCTATAATTCCAGCACACAGGAGGCAGGGATGTGATCGGCTGGCTATAATTCCAGCACACAAGAGGCAGGGATGTGATCGGCTGGCTATAATTCCAGCACATAAGAGGCAGGGATGTGATTGGCTGGCAATAATCCCAGCACGCAGGAGGCAGGGATAGGATCTCCACAGCGGACTAGTTAGCAAGACTAGTGGAACTTGTCAGTTCTGGGTTCAAGTGAAAGACCTTACATCAATATAGGATGTGGCGAGTAGTAGGGGAAGACATCAGCCTCTGGCTTCTACATATAAATGTCCATATATGCACATGTACCTATCCACACATCTGTACACCGCACACACACACACACACACACACACACACACACACACACCCCACATGCAAACTACGAAAGAAAAGAAATGCTCAGGGTTGGCTCTGAGCTGTGAGCAGACCCCTACACGGTCTTTCTTCACTCCTTTCCTATTCGTGCACATTCCGTGGCTTTATCGCTCATCCTTCTGACCCGACTTTCTCACGTCTCACATCTCAGTACCACAGTCATCAATTCTGTTTGCACTCAAACAGTGAGAGAACAAGAATAGAACATCATGCCGGGCCCAATTGGTTGGCTATGCACAGGACTCGGAGGCAGAATCCAGATTCCACAGTGGAGAGTATAAATATTCAATTACTAACATGCCTGCCAGGACAGCAGGGTGAGGCAGTGGTATAGATGGGTGTGTGTTTGACATTCCTGCTTTAGAAGATTCTGGGAATTTGCCCACTGCTTGAATACTCTTGGAGGTCCTAGAAGTACTGCAAGCCCCTGTGGTGATTCTCAGTTTGCTGGTACACAGCATTGCCTCTGGTGGCTCCCCATGGAGGATGCATTTGCAAAGAGATGGTGGGAAGAAGGCTGCACGAAACCCAAAGGGAATGAATGGTAAAGCATGGGCACAGAGGGGAACCCATGCCAGCAAGATATTTTGACATTATTGTCCTTCAGAACCCACCTTTCCCAACCAATGGCATTCCCCGGGTGAGGTCAGCTCTGCCATTAAGCTTGCATTCAGCAGAAGGTAGATTTTGGCTCCTAGGAGAGAGGAGCACATTGAAACAAGAGATACATGAACACAAGATGTTCATCCACTTGTGCACAGCTCTGGCGATATTCACAACCTGGAGAAATACCAGCAAAGAGTCTCAGCAGCTGCTCTCGGCCTGAAGAAAGAGCTCTGTGTGGCAGAGAACACGCAGTCACATCCCCCAGACAGAAGTGAGGCGGCAGATCTGCCGACCTTAGTAGGCATCTCTAGGTCCTCGGCTGTGTCTCTGCCCTCGCGTCTCTGTGCAGGGCAGCCCCCAGGTCACCAGGCAGTGACGACAGACACCAGGCAGGTTCCAGAATGACTACCAAAGAGGCAGCGCCTGTTCAAGGCTTATTTTAAATGCTTTTCCTGACAGCAGTCGAGACAGGTTCTGTCTACAGTGTGAGGCTGGCCTCAGACAGTCCCAGGGACTCACCCATGGCGCCACAACCTTCCAGCTCCTCTGCTTCTCCCATCTTAATGACATCCCTGAAAGCATATTCTGACGCCGCCATGACAGGGAGGAAGCCCAGGAGGCAATGTGGAGTGACAGACAGTGGTCTGAATCAGGAAGTAAGAAAGACAGCCCCCAGGTCTCTCTGAGCAACCTCAGAATATCCATCAAGCTCTCTGGTGAACCTCTTTTCCACTAGATGAGGAGGCCAAGCAGACAGCACCCAAGTCTCAGCCGCCCATAAGAACACCAAGATCGCAGCATTTGTAAGGCAGAGAGGCAGGAGGATTGCTAGTTTCTACCCAACACGAGCTACATAGGAAGTGCTAAGGAGAAAAAGAAAAACTCCAAGAGTACATTCATTTCCCTTATGGTCTAACTCACATCTTTCCACTGCAATACATACTCATCTTCTGCTTCTGCCCTAGCAGGATTGGAGAGAGTTAGTTGCCATGGTGAAGGCTGATATCTTACTCTGTTCTGGAGCTGAGACATGTGTGTGCCTGCCTTCCATGGGTAGCTCCCAAAAGCTGACTGTGCACTCCAGGGAGTGAGGAGAACTCAACACTGGGGATGACGAAAAAAGTCAAGTCCAACCCACGAGAGACTCCTTCAGTCTCTTTGATGAACAAACAAACAAACCAAAATGTTCCTTCCCTAAGACCATCTGCCCAAAACAGGCTCCTTTTCAAATCTCTGTGAATCACCTAGAATCGAGAGTTTATTGCTAGAAGAGACCTTGGAAATCACTAGCCCGGTTTTCCTCTCACTTTACATATGAGACAGTAGACCCAGAGAGACCCAATGGTGACACAGCAGCTTAATCACAAAGATAGAACCAGACTGTAGCATGAATCTTAAAGAGTCTTATTAATAAAATCAAACCTGAGGCCAGTTATTGGGGCGAACACTGGAAGGTCAGAGAGACAGATCAAGCCACAGCTTCCTCACCTCACCGGATCCTCTGCTGGTCTTGTTTCCTTAGACTGGAGGCCTCTGAGTCTTCATGCAAAATGGGTCTCAGCTGAACTGCTGCTAGAAGCCTGAAAGCTTAACCAGGCCAAAATGCTTAACCAGGCCAAAATGCTTAACCAGCCAAATGCCTCTAGTTTCTGGTCCTCACGCCTTATACACCTTTCTGCTTTCTACCACCACTCCCTGGGATTGAAGGCGTAGCTTTCTGGGATTAAAGGCGTGAGTCACCATACTTGGCTGTATCCTTGAACACATGAATTTCTGCCTCTGGAATGCTAGGATTAAAGGCGTGTGCTACCACTGCCTAACCTCTGTTTCATATTGTGGCTGTCCTGTCTCTGACCCTGTCTCTGACCCTGACTCTGTCTCTGTCTATGATCTATGCTAAGTTTATTAGCATAGATAATATTTTGGGGAACACAATACCACCACACCAGACCACTGCCCAGGGCCCCTCCTTCCATGCGTCAGGCCTGTCCTGTGACCCAATAGACTGCTCTCTACAGTATTGATCTCCAGAGCCTTCACCTAGCCACAGCCACTGTCCAGCCATTTTGCCTTCTAGACCTACCTCTTTAGATAGTCACATCATCAGAGGACAACTGCCATCAGAGCCTAGGTGAATCCTAATGGCATGTAGATTTTGGAGCCCAGGGATGTGCTCCAGAGCTCCTGTATCTGCAGCCTTTGGGTCACACAGTACAAAGGACCAACTCCACTCTGGATAAGATGGTGCCATTTGGAGTCCAGCACAACCTGCCTGGCAGGCTAACAAGCTAGGAAGTCAAATCCTAAAAATAAGTGTAATGATAGCTGTGATGTAGCATGGACAGCACAGGCTCTGAGCATTTATGTATTACCTCACCAAATGCTCCACAGAGCGCAGTAGGACTCAGACGTATTAACTATAAAATGAAAAAGCTGAATTTCAAGGGGATTGATAGACATCTTTATGTGATACAGCTGGCTTGTAGTAACACATACAGAGGTTGCTCTGCAGTCCAGCAAAGATGGCCCAAAGCATCATCAGAGATGACCCAGTGCAGCACAGAACTTTGGGCAGTCTCTGTTGCACGCACATCCCTCACCACTGAAATTCCCCAGAGAAAAGTGAAGCTGCCCCTGCTGCCATCAGGAGAGATGTTTAGGATACGGATGTAGCCTTCCAGCCTAGAACCTGGACGCCCACAGTGCTCCAAGAAGGGAGCACCCTGTGCCAGCGTCATCGACCTGAACTCACTCATGCCTGGGTTGGAAGGGCTGACTGCCCAGAGCACAGAATGATGGATGAGGACAGCAATTCCAAAGCTGAGTTTCTAGAAGCTTTCCCTACTCTTCATCACAAAGAGTTTGAGGCATGGACTTTCTGTCATCATGGAAGCTCTGTGATGTGTTCTCTCCCATCCCCCAGCACCGTGGTTTACCTCCAAGGGTATAGGTCCCCACAAGAAGACATGAAGGGCTTCAGTTACTCTAGGAGTCTACTGACTACCATTAATCTGGAGTCAAGAGTCATCAGCTTGACTCCATCTGGAAAATGGATAAAATGACCTCTGCCCATTTTGAGGCTTCTGATGAAGCTCCTGGAGCAACACCTGGTGGCCTCTGGTCCCTAGAACTTTGAGAGTGGGGTCACTAACCTTGCTGGAAACTGAGGCACTATGAATGGACAGTATCACCATCCCTGCTTTTGTCAAGAGTTGCCTGCTCTGCCCTATTGTAAAACAACATGTCAGACAGACCTGATGCCTCCTGCTTTAAGTCTGTTCTCCATCCCTGTTGGGCCATTCTACACGGTATAGTTCTGGTATCTTCATCATCTTCTTCATCTGAATAGTGTCCACATATGAACACTCATGTCCAATACAACATTCCAGACATTTCAATTATTTGAGAAGGAAACCCAGGAACAGCTTCAACAAAGAGCCTACAGATATCCTTCAGAGCCAAGGGAGACTGTCTGAAAATGCCCAGCAAGAGATTGTGAGAGCATCAGGCAGGCATCACACACCACCCTGTGCACATCTCTGTGGTCCACTAGAGCTGAGTGTGGCACTCATGGCCCCTCTATAAGATGCTACTTGATATCCAAGATACAGACGCCAGAAGACGTTAGGAATTCTCTCTCTCTCTCTCTCTCTCTCTCTCTCTCTCTCTCTCTCTCTCTCTCTCTCTCTCTCTCTCTCTCTCTCTCTCTGTGTGTGTGTGTGTGTGTGTGTGTGTGTGTGTGTGTGTGTGTGTGTGTGTTTTGGTTTTGGTTTTTCGAGACAGGGTTTCTCTGTGTTGTTTTGGTGCCTGTCCTGGATCTCACTCTGTAGACCAGGCTGGCCTTGAACTCACAGAGATCCACCTGGCTCTGCCTCCTGAGTGCTGAGATTAAAGGTGTGCGCCACCACTGCCCAGTAGGAATTCTTATTTTCAGGTCTGCCTCTTGTGCTTATTCATGGCACCTACCGCTAGAATTCTGGCTGCCTCCTGTGAAGGTAAATCATAAAATCTAAGCATCATGCTTCATGGGATTCCTGTGAATGCAGATGAAGCTTCGTAAGTGCACAATTGTTTATTGTTTAACAATTTTTATTGTTACTAAGGGTCATCCTTAGTAACAATAAAAATTGTTAGGCATTTGAAAGGACAAAATTTTTGTCACAAAGTATCTTATTTACCCTTAAATTAACCTTACCACAATTAACTCAAACTGATCCATCAAACACATAAAGAAATTGAGTCACATGAGATCATGCAATGTCTTATTACCAAATACATTGATATTTGAGACTAGTGCCGAAGAGCAGGTGCCCATTTGTATTGTTAGTGATGATTTTTCCTGTTTGGTCAAGTTTGTCTACCATCCAGTCACGCACACATTTGTCCCACCGCTGTCTAAATAAATTACTTAAACTGAGACCTAACCACCAAGCTACCCACCTTGAACCTAAACCCCTGGGAGAGCTGAGCCTGGGCCCGGGTGACTGTATCAGTTCCCTTTCCATTGCTGTGATAATACAAGGCGGCTCATAGAAGGAAGGGTTCATTTGGGCTTACGGTTCCAGAAGGATGAGTCCATCATGGCAGAGAGGCATGGCAACATGCATTCCCAGTGACATACTTTCCCTAGCAAGGCTGGACCACCTAAACCTCCGTTAAAAAGTGCCAGCAACTGGAGACCGAGTATTCAAATACATAAGCCTATGGGGGAACATTTCCCATTGAAACCACCACAACGACCAAGGTGAGAGGAAGGTGAAATCACCGACTCCTTTCTCATATTCTCTGAAGCAGATTCCATGTTTTGATTTTTTTTTCTGCCAAGCAAGGATGGTCCGGGATTTTCTAGGAGCAGAGATATCTCCAGCTTGCAGATGAAAGAGCAAAGAGCTTGTATAATTTGCTCAGTGTTTTGAGCCTGTCACGGCCTCCCTCCTGAGACTTCAAACCAGAAAGCGATGAAAGAAAGGGTCAGCTTTAGAACAGGCACACACACACACACACACACACACACACACACACACACACACACACCAGCTATCCTCCCTGACTACTGTCTGAAAAAGAAAACTCTGCATGCCTTTTTTCAAGCTTTTGAAGGGGAGAATATAAGCAGTGCTGGGTCATAAGGCAGAACCTCTATTTGTAACAAGTAGAAGCTCACCTTGACACTCATAGGCAGGGGGGAGCTGAGGACACAGGGTCACCATCAGGGACTGTGACTTTGTTTCCTGGACTCATCTTCAGCTTCAGGGTTACTCAGTCTCCACAGAGAAATGGACTTGGGTCCCCAGATCGTCTGCTGGATCTGAAATCTGAACTGGAAGTTTCAAATCTGTGCAAGTTCAGTCTGGCTCATTTGAAGAGAGAAAATTCCCATGCCGTAGATTTTTTTGATCTGATAGGAGCGGTGTTTGAGCCATCTGAGATGTCTGCAAAGCCTTGCACACTCTGGCTGGGTGTGAGGTATCCTTTGTGTTTTGGATTCCACTGCACTAGTGCATTAGCCATGTCTCTTAAGGTAGACGGGCAGGAGCTTTGTAACCTGGAGACTGAAAAGTGTGAATTTGGCCGGGCGGTGGTGGCGCACGCCTTTAATCCCAGCACTCGGGAGGCAGAGCCAGGTAGATCTCTGTGAGTTCAAGGCCAGCCTGGGCTACCAAGTGAGTCCCAGGAAAGGTGCAAAGCTACACAGAGAAACCCTGTCTCAAAAAAAAACCAAAAACAAAAAAACAAAAAAAAAGTGTGAATCACCCAAGGTTACCTGGCTATCAGTGGAGGAGCTAGCGTCAAATCCAGGCCCTCAGATTTGTAGGTATTTTATTGCCTGGACTCACAAAGGAATTAAGGCACCTTTACCAACCATATCCAAGGCATCAGTCCTAAGGCTGGCTTCCAGTGTGGATTCTCCTCCTGACTCATCAGCAGTGGCACCTCTGTACCTCGGTTTCTCCATCTTCAGTTGCCCCTCTGAGCATGCAGAGTGTGGAGGGAGTGTTTGGCTAAGGATAATGGGAAGATGTCCCATGAGCATGTCCTCTGCCTTCTGTTAATGCTTGCCTGAAGCCATAAGAGAGACTGATCCCTGTTAAGTGAGGACGTCCTCTCTGCACTGATGCCAGCCACGACAAAGGGTGGGAGTTTCAGCAGCGGGGTTAGGAGTTCAAGGTCATCTTTGTCAGGTTCTTATTGAGTTCAAAGCCAGATTGGCACCATTTAAGACACCATTTCAGAAAACCAAAAACTACACACACACACACACACACACACACACACACACACACACACACACA
>CABHPR010138503.1:49582-64098 GCA_902168415.1 Peromyscus melanophrys
GGGAGAGAGGGAGGGAATGAGTGGGGAGCAATAGAGGAAGGAAAGAAGTTGACCTCAAAGGATTGGATGAGATTATGTCTAGACCTCCACAGTACAAGTTTGAGGAAAGCAGCCTCTACGTGCAGAGCCATTCCGCCCACCTCCATGGGCTCATGTTTTAAATTCCCCTCTGTCTGCCACAGAGACCTCACACCGGTTCTGTATGCACTGCACAGGAGCACACACAACCACTCATGCAGCCTTCAAACCCTCAAGTAAATGGTTGTGCCTGGTGTTCTAATCACCGGGCTGTTTTCAAACTCACTTTCTAGTGACTAAATCCTTTCTTAGAATGTGGTCTTAAGCATTCTTTGTCTACAGGGATCTGCCTCTCAGAAAATCAATTCCTCTGAATCTCTGCCTTCAGGACTTTTACTCAATCAGACTCCAAGCAAATTAATACCTACAGTTTTCGAGAATGACCTTGCGCTAGTTTCAGGGGCATTGCAAAGCCTTACCTGCCCTATGTAACAGCAGCTTTCTCTCCCTGGTTCAGGGCTTCTGGGAAACTCCAGTCCCACCTGTATCCTGCTTGCACCCTAGGCATCCTGATGCAATTGGACATCCCACTGAGATGCTAGAGTGCTAAGCTTCCCTTCCAGCAAGCTTAAAGTTTCAGAGAGCAGATTTGGCCCTGGCTCTGGTGATGTTAAGTCCTGTGAAGTCCCATTTAGACGTCTGACTTCCGGGTGGGCTTAGGGATCCTTCTCTGAATGAAACATCTTGTCACGTTGGGATGGACTCACACATTTTCACACTGGCCACCCACAGGAGAGCTTCAGGCATTCCACTAAATGATTCCGCCATCAGGGGACCAGCAGTGGAGAGCGGACCTCCTTTGCCCATTGATTGTGTGGCTAGCTGTTTCCGTGCTTACTGATGGCATCTGACATCTTCCCCTGTCAACTTGATTTGAGTGCCCCCTTCCCTGGCCTGGGTTTGTACTCAGTTTTGGCCTTGCACATAACGAGGCAGGAAAGATCACAGTGACTGGAATTCCTACTGGTACCTCCAGTGTTGTCTTATGCCAGAAGAATCCATAACTTTCAATTCCACCTGCCTCCTGGAGGTTTTGAGTCCTTGGCATCCAATTTTTCACATACAAACTAATTTTAGCCTAAGATACGACCTCAATACGGCCATTCCTCCATCTTCACTGGCCAAGCCAGGGCCCGTGTCCCCGTCCCTGCCGTGGTCATCAGCTTCCTCACTGTCACAGATCCTACTAAGTGTTTACAGCCTGAGCTCACTCACCTCACCACATTTGCACCCTAAGAGCTGAGGCATGTGTTTCTAATATACAACGAATCATACCGCTTAGACCGTTTCACTGGCTTTTTACCTCCAGGAAAAATGCAGTAGTCTCTTGACCTCAGCCTCCAGAGCCCCAGGCGTCAACGCTTGCTCTTTCTCTCTGGCTCATCGCCTTGCCTTTGCGGAGGCATTGCTCTGTTCCTTGGGTATTCCTTTTGCTATCCTTCGATCACATCCCTGTACCGTGTTCTGAGATGAAGTTGGAATAAGCTTATTAGTTTCAACCTTTTAGTTGTGTTAGCTTGTCTAACACTGGGTGCTGTGGGAACTAGGCTCTGAAATCTAGCTCTTCAGTGCGGGGGAAGTGAATCTCTTGTTTAGTCAATGTCTGGTTCTTGTCATTGTTTGCTGAAGTGTTCTGCTTCATTAGAAGCAAAGAAACATACATTATAGCTGTGATGAAAAAATAATTTGGTAGAAGTTTTGCAAGTTGAGATTAGTGGATTAAGATCAATGAGGTCTGGCCGTAGGGCTCAGGCTGAGAGCTGGGTGTGAGAAGGCGTCACTGTCCACTAGGGTCTTTTTGGCTGTCAACATTTAGCAAACAGATGGGGAAGAAAGAAAATGGGCAAGCTGCTGGAGACTTGGGAAAGAAGGGTCTGGAAGAGCAGCACATCGCTCTCCCGGCATTCCATGCACCAGAACACAATGTGTTCCTCTCAATGGGATGCAAAATGGGCTGTACTTCTGGCTGGATAACCACTTCCCACTATCTCTACACTATGAAAGCCAAACAAGATTGCCTGGCGGTCAGCTAGGCATCTCTGCCACAATAAGCAACGTTATGATGACCCTCGTTTGGAACAATCGGGAGCTGTGGCTTCAAAGGCAATCCTGGGGTACCCATGTATAAATTCAACCTGATGGCTGCAGGGAAGATCAAGTGAATCCACAGTTCTGTGATCACCTGCTCTTTAAACTTCATCCACTTAAGAATATCCGCTTTATCGTCTGGACTCGTTTCCGACGTTCAAAGAATCTTTAGAGGCAGATGGAAAATAGGAGATCAAAAAAAATTAAGTGGCCCCAGGAGAAGACTTCTCCCTGTCAGAATTTTTTTTTAAATCCTCTCCTGAACAGTGGGCCCCAATCTTTACCAAACTACTTACTCTGATTTGCTTTCAGATAGAATCAAAGCCCCTACACCTCCTCAGTAGAGAATCAAAGTCCCATATGGTAATCCAGCCCACAGCTCTCATCTCCAAAGCCTCCTCAGACCCTTGCCATCTTTCTGTGCATCCAGCTGTGGAGCCCAATATCCATATGAGTCTCCCGGCTCCTAGGAGGTGTGAACTCGAGCCTTTGCATCCAGGTGTCTCTACCAACGCTGACAAGATCCTGTCTTCTTTTCCCGTGAAAGAGCTAGGGGAAAAAATTAAGCTTGTTTAGGACTGAGGAGATGGATCAATCAACAGAGTGCTTGCTATGAAAGTGTGAATGTGATCCCCAGAACCCATGGAGAAATGAGCCACGTTCAGCAGCACATACCTATAATCCATGCAATGGGGGAAGCCTTCTGGCTCTTGTGCCACCATGGCAATCCAGCAGCCCTGGGGAAGTTATCGCTCCACATCACAGTGTCCTCACACCTAATATAGGAGTGAAAACTGGCAAATGTCATGGGATTTTAATGGGGATCAAGAGAATTAAAACACAAAAAGCATTTAGAAGAACAAGAAGCATTCACCACCAGCTAACCGATTCCTGCCCTCGGAGATAATAGCTGCTGCAGGCAATAGACGAATGGGCAGCATCCCAGGCCAACAGCAGACACTGCCCAGCTGCATCACCTCAGGAAGTGAACAGACGAGGTAGTAGAAAACTCACTGAGCCAAAGCAAGAGCGTGTGTATAGCTGCTATTGTGAATGGCTGTAGATCACAAAGGAACCACTGGTGTCCCGCAAAATAATCAAGGTGAAGGGCCACACAAACCAACCTTGTGGACGGTGCCTCAGTTTCTGTGCTGAGCTCTGGATACTGAGAGGGCTGCTCACTTACCACCTCCTGCCTGTGAACTGCCCGCTCTCCGTCATTTCCCCTTTCTCTCTGCAGCCAGAAGAATGACAGACATTGCTGCCTGGAGAAAGGGGGGATGGAGATGAGAAGGGAAGAGAAGAGAGACAGGGAGGAAAGAGAAAGGGAGAAGAGAGAGACGGGGAGAGGGAGGAGGGGAGAGGAAGAGAGAGGGGAAAGGGAGAAAGAAATAGGCAAGGAGGAGGAGAGGGAAGATGAAGGAAGAGGGGAGAAAGAGAGAGGGAGGGAGAAGAGGAAGAGGTGAGAGGGAGAAGAGGAATCGAAGGGGAAGAAGAAAAGAGAAGCAGGAGAGAGAGGTATAGGCAGTCTAGATGTGTGTTTGTGTGTGTATGCACTTGTCTGTGTGTATGCTGTACACACGTGAGTGCTGTGTGCTGTGCACACATGTGTGTATATCTATGTGTGTCTGTTCTGTGCACATATGTGTGTGCATGTGTTAGTTAGATTGTTCTGTTGTCCCAAACCTTCCATGATTCCCTGCTGCCTTCAGAACAGTCTCCACTGCTTGGCCTGGCCTTCAAAGCCCCCTGCTACTTATACCCACGCACCCACTGCTCTCCCAGGTGAAGCCTAGCTGCTGCCCACTGAATTTGCCTATGTTGGCAGACTTCTGCCTGTACAACAGGGCTATCCTCCTCCTTGACCTGGGAGGCTCGGGCTAAGCCCATCCATCATCTCCCACAGCCCTTCTCTCACACAACATCCCACTCCAGTCTTGTGCTTCTCTGAAGTCCTCTGTCACTCACTCTCAACATTTCTGGACTGTGTGTCTGTGTGACCCATGTCTTCTCAGATGATGTTCTCAGGGAAAACACTCTCTCTTAGACATCTTAGGATCTCTCTCGACCTTGTTGCATACCACTAAGTGTTTTAGCTCAGAGCCATGCATGTAATTGGGATTGAACAACTTTTCTGAAAGACCTTGGGCAAAGTATTAACACCCTCCCGATATTTAAAAATTAATTTTCTTTACCCTTGAACATGACTCGGTATTGTAATAATCAGGAAAACCAGCAGTAAATGGAGGATAGCGAACTTTCCCAGGAAGTTAAATCTGGATGGGAAAATGTAGGGACTCTAAAAAACGAAGGTGGCGTTTAATCAAACTACTGTTTAGCGTAGGTGTGGGGAAAAAAGGGTTAATATTCAGGGGAAATATGGATTGGCTGTGCAAACAACTGCAGGGAATTAAACCCCACAGCCCTCCCTTTCACTGTCCTATACAGTTTAGATAAATAAAGAGTTAAACTTTTGTTCTCCCAGAGAGACAAGCTCTGGGCTTAGTCACCACTGTGAGGAGGTCCACTGGGGACGGAGAGGGGATCTGGGGTGCATCTTACCTCTTGATGCTTCTGCCCACAGCACCCCAGACTCTGGTACACCGATCACTGTGCCACCACCACACCCAGCCCCAAGATTCCTCCTCAGATCATGTTTTTGCCTTGTTCTCATTAACAGATTGGTTACTGGAATGAAGATGACAAGTTTGTCCCTGCAGCCACCGATGCTCAGGCTGGAGGGGACAACTCAAGTGTCCAGAACAGAACCTACATCGTCACTACAATCCTCGTGAGTATGCTCCTTCATCAGGTTTACCTGAAGTTCAAGATAGACCCACCCAAGCACACGCCACTTCAGAGTGAAAGCTGCCAAGATTATGCCATAGATGGAGATGGGGAAGCTAGTCACAGCCATGCATGCATGCTTGCCAGGCCAGCACTCAGAGAGCTAAGGAGGGTAGAGTTCCAGGCCAGCCTCTGCTGTATAGTGAGACTGTCTCATAAAGCGACAACAATAACAATAATAATAATGAAGCCACAGAGACTGGGAAAAGACATGCCTTGTAGATAAGCAGTTCTGAGTTTTCACTCAGCATCTCTGAGATCTACTCTTACCCTGCATCCTCTGATAAGCTACATCCAATAATCTATTCAGAGGTATCTTTAAAAAATACATTGCAAAGGACCTGGGTTAAATTCCCCAGGGGATCTAGCATCCTCTTCTGACCTGCTCAGGCACCAGGCACACAAGTAGTGTACAGACATACATGTAGGCAAAATGCCCATACACATAAAAAAAAATTAATTATAAAAAGAACATAATTTGGAAAGTCATGTTACATTTCTGTGATAAAATATTCTTATTTTAACAGTATTTATTTTCTTTTCCCAAGAAACTTATAACGGAGTAGGGGACAGAAATTCAGGAAACTTATTAAGAAGGGATTAGAGAGATTTCCCAGTGTTTACCAACACTGGAAGGATCCTCCTCTGCCAGGTCAAAGTCCTCCCCACTCACAGATGGACCCACAGGCCACACCCTCTGTCCTATTTCTCCACCAGGAAGATCCTTACGTGATGCTTAAAAAGAATGCCAACCAGTTTGAGGGCAATGACCGCTATGAGGGCTACTGCGTGGAGCTGGCTGCAGAGATCGCCAAGCATGTGGGCTACTCCTACCGACTCGAGATTGTCAGTGATGGCAAATATGGAGCCCGGGATCCCGACACGAAGGCCTGGAATGGCATGGTGGGAGAGCTGGTCTATGGAGTAAGTGCCTGGGGAGAGGAGGAGGGATCATCATGAAGGACAGGGGACGGAAGCAGACAGGAAAGAACTGGATGGATGGATGGCTCTGTGCATAAATTGACTCCCACACTAACTAGCGCTGCTACTGAACAGAAAGTCATCTACTGTCTTAAGACATGAGGATCCAAATTCTTGCTCCTAATTCACTCAACCTGGCTCAGTGTCTGTCATTGACCATGGTCTAGCACAGGTGACAGCATAGAGAGCTCCAGGATCAGCTCTCTCGGGGCAGGTAACACAGCGTCATCTGTGGCTCCCACTGGGACTAGATGCACCTGCACCCAGGTTCACAGTGGGGTCACCCTTTGCTGTAATCACTCTTCTACAGCTTCTGATCATCCAGCTGCCCCCTCGTGCTTCGTTCCCTCAAGCCTCCCCTGCCATCCTCCATCTCTAACTCCTCTTCCAGAACACTTCTCCAAGTCCTCTTTTGTCCCCCTCATAACAGGGGAGACTTCCCCTCAAACTGCCTTGGCTTCCTGTTCTATAACCTCGTCTCTGCTCCACTGTGGCTCGCTCAGCCTCACATTCTGTTCATTTGTGTGGTAGGGGCAGGCCCGAGCCATCTGTGTGGTACACCACACTTAAAGCAACTCCCTGGGCAACTACTGCAAAAGCATCAATACATTGAAGCAGTCTTGAGCAGGCACTGGATGGCCAGTGGTGTTTTCAGGGTCTAGGGAGTCATGGGAAGCCAAGATTCCCAGACCTTGCACATACCCTAGAGTTTAAGAGACAATAGTAGAGAGCTGTTTAAGAGCATAAGATCCAGGAGTCTAAACCACATGGTCCACAGAAGAGCTTGTGGAGATTTCTAGCCCTTCCTAGTGTGTGGAACTTGGAAAACAGTAATCTTGCAATAAAGACAGAGAGATGGGCAGTCTGGGAGTTTCTAAGTATAAATGACAGGATGATAGTAAAGTAAATAAGGTGAGGTCGAGCAAACACTGGGTTGACTGCTTTGGGTGGAGTTGCAGAGAAAAGTTGGAGTCACAGATGACAAGGCAAGAGTGTGGGTTGATTCAGTCAGCACCAGGAGATGGTGGTGAATCTCAAGTAGAGCAACAAAGGGCAATAGGAGGGCAGAGGCCACGGCTCAGTTGGCAGAGTCCCTGTCTAGCGCTCATGAGACCCAGAATTCAGTGTACAATACTACATATCCTGGGCATGATGATACACATCTGTAACACCAACATTCCAAAGGTGGGTGCATGAAGGTCTGAAGTCCAGCCTCTTCCTTGATGAGTTTGAGGCCAGCCATAGATAGAGACCTTGTCTTATAGAAAACAACAAAATAACAAAAAACAATTCCTGAAATGTGCAAGAAAGGTGCCATGGAGGTTTCCCTCGTAGATCCTGAAAATGACAGATGAATCTCTGAGCTAAAATTCATGCTGAGCCTCAGGTTGGTACTCAGGTGACAATCAGGAGGAATTGATCATTTTAGAGGATTATTGAGTCTCACAGCCTCATGTCAGGGCAGGAGGAGTCATGATGACTGTGAAGTACATACCTGACCAAAGGAGAAAAAGACGACAGGAAGAAGGTATTCTGAAGAAAAGTGGCTTTCAAGGTGACTTGTGAGGGTAGAGACCGGGTTGGGAAATGCTGTCCGCACCTCCCTTTCTTCTTCCCTTGATGCCTCTCACTTTGGAAACTCCATCAATGAAACAGAGACCTGGATGGGTCCTGCTGCATCTGGAGGCTGGTTTCCATGGGAACTTCCTCTGAGCTCTTAAGGTCATTGTCATGGCAATTGCTGTGAACTTCTCACCTTCTCCAACGTTCATCTTCGCCTTCACCTCCTGGAATGCAATTCTCTTTGTCATAAAGCCCATGGCCTGGGCAGAGAAATATGTAACCATCCCAAGAGCACAACTCCAGTGCCAGCAGCTAGTGCAGTATCAGGCTCATCCACACTCCAGAGACCTGGAGCCATCTCTACACGCTTCATGTTAGGCCTGAGGCCTTATGTCCTGTCCATTAGACCTGTCCCTCTTATTAGTGAAAACTGATTCCCAGGGAAGCCATGTTGATCATAAAACTGTTTTCCTTTACCTTGATTCATCTGTCCCACTCTATTCCCCCGAGAAAAGTGAGAGACACTGAGGAAATATCTATCAACCACAAACCACCAGTGAGGTTAAAAAGAGAAAAATAAAAAACTGACTTCCAGGCCACCAAGCCTCCTGCTCTATGAAGGTAGTGGCTGCTGGGAGTCTAAGAGTGTCTCTTCTCTCCCTGGTTCTTGCCCACAGTGGTAACTAGTTCATACCCTCTCAGGCTGCACTCATCTTGTTTCACGTATTCACCTCAGCCCTGGAAGGTAGATAAGATCATTTCTGCACTTTGTAAAGGAGGACACAGAGACTCTGAGAGCTTAGCTGATTGGTCGATGGACACGTGGTCAATAACAGTGCTCATAATTCGGAGTTCTGTCTTTTGTCCATCACTAGGACACCCACTTCTGTAGACATCATCCCGTTCAAACTCTAGACTGTGAAGCTAAGAGGAACTGAGAGATGAGCCAGAGGCGTTTCAGTGAGAGAAATGGGGGTGGGGGACATGCTGCAACTGAGTCTGTGGCTCCTGGGTGTACATTTGGGCCTTCATTCATGGGCATCTTCTTGTCTGTCCATGGCTGGAGCAGAAAGAGTAATACTTGCAAGCAGACTCCCGGGGTTGAGTTCTAACTCTGCCATTCTCTGAGCTGCATGGCTCCTGTGAGCCACTTGACCTCGCAGGGGTCAGCTCCCTAAAAAGGATGGGGAGTATTTGCCACAGGCCTGTGATGGGAGTGTTTGCCCCACAGAGCCCAGCTCCCAAATTGTCTCACCCAGACAGTTTTCTGTGACCCTTGCCCCTTTTTGCTATATCCAAGCTGTCTGGTATGCCCCAGCACTGCCCAAGGACAGGTAAGCATGCCTGGCACTCTTCCCTGCTTACCAACAGACTAGATTTGACATTCAAACACTACATACTTGGGTGGCTTTTAGCAATCATCCTGGAAAAAAGAAAAATTAACATCTGGCTCGATTCTGTCACTACCAGGCCCTTCCTCCCATGGTTTCTTCCTCCTGGAATACCATTCCCTACCAGAGCAACATGCAAAGCCCTCCCTTTTTTCAATGTCACATTGACATGTCACCTCTTGCAGGCTGTAATCCCTGGGTTCCCAGCTTGGTGGACCCCTCCCCCCTCTCCTGTAGTGTCTCGGCTACCTTGGAGACTTGATAAGTGTGCCCGTGTATATGTGTGCATGTACGTGTGCGGTATGATAACCTCTTCTACAAGTTTACAACCCTTGACTGTGGGGGGCCATAGTTTACCTCAGCTTCCATCCTAGAGCTTACACATAATTGTTCCATAAACGTTTATCAGGTTCAGTTTGCCCTCACCATCTTGTTAGCCAGGATAATCTTGGTTATGTGTAAAAGAAATCCAATGCAAACTGGCTTAAGCAAACAAAGCACCTGCCATGTGTTCTTGGAGATAGAGGGATGTACTGACACATTTCCAGGGAGCCCAATGTAAGCCCTGAATTGAGGGACCCAAATGGCAGCATCTGGGGTCATTCTTTGTGCAGCTCAGCTGTGGCTCCAGCTCTTAAGGCTAATTCTCACTGAGCCCCATGGGTCTCCAGCATCCCTGAGTAACTAACTCTCTAGGCGCTAGGAGTAGAGTGTGCTGAGTAAGCGTTATATCTGCTTCGTAAGGTAATCAGGCTGGGTAGCAGGCCCGGAGGGGTCTCAGAGCACAAGGAGGAAGCCCGGCCACTGGCTAAACACAGCTGCAACCTCTTTCTTGCAGGATGAGGAAGGCATCTCCAGCAAGTAGAGCTGTCAGATAATGGAATGAGCTCCTCTGTCAAGGAGCAAGCTGTTGTCCATTTCTCAGAAATACTTTAGAGTGTCTGATCAGTCAGACTTAACAAGTTCCTATACCATTTCCACATCCTTTAAGATAAAAAATATTCACTGTAAAGATAGAAACAAGAGCTGAGAAGAGGCCTCCATCTATAAAGCACATGCTAAGCAAGCATGAGGGCCTGAGTTTAGATTCCTAGCATCCATGTAAAAAGCCTAGTACTATAGTGCATGCCTGTAATCCCAGCACTGGGGAGGAGATGCAGACAGAGGACAGCAGGAGCTCAACTGGCCAGCCAACCTAACCAATCAGTGAGGTCCAGGTTTAGGGAGAGACCCTGTCTCCCAAAACAAGGTGAAAAGCAGTTATGTAATGAAGACAACTGATATCAACCTCTGGCCTTCCTATATGCGCGTGCGCACACACACACACACACACACACACACACACACGACAAAAACAAGAGAAAGAGGTGCTGAGCTCAACTGAACCTGCTTTGATTTGATCCTTTCAGAGAGCAGATGTGGCGGTAGCCCCCTTGACCATCACCCTGGTCCGGGAGGAAGTCATTGACTTCTCCAAGCCGTTCATGAGTTTGGGAATCTCCATCATGATTAAGAAGCCACAGAAGTCCAAGCCAGGTGTCTTCTCCTTTCTTGACCCTTTGGCCTATGAGATCTGGATGTGTATCGTGTTTGCCTACATCGGAGTGAGCGTCGTCCTCTTCCTAGTCAGCCGTTTCAGCCCTTATGAATGGCACAGTGAAGAGTTTGAAGAGGGACGAGAGCAGACCACCAGTGACCAGTCGAATGAGTTTGGCATATTCAACAGCCTATGGTTCTCTCTGGGGGCCTTCATGCAGCAAGGATGTGACATTTCTCCCAGGTCAGTTGGCTCTTCTCAGCTCCTCTACTTGATGCTCTACTGTTCTTGGGATGAAAAACTATTAGATATTCAAGAGGTGGGAATTAGGGCTGGTGTACAAAGTGCTTGCTGTGTAAGTATGAGGATCTGAGTCTGATCACAGAACCCGTGTGAAAAAGCTGGGAGTGATGGTATCCACTTGTAACCCCAGGACTGGAGGGCAGGGGTGGAGAATATCTGGGCTTACTGGCTGGCCAGCCTAGATCAGTGAGTCTCCTGTGCCCCCCTCCCCCCACTGAGAGACCCTGACTCAGAAAGCAAGGCTGGTGGTTCCTGAGGAGGAATGGTACCGAAGTTGACCTGTTTCCTCCACAAACATGTGCACATGGCGCACACACACACACACACACACACACACACACACACAATGAGAATTCTTCCCAGATTTCATTGCATCTGAGTTTCTACTACTGTTTTGGTCAACTGTTGGTTGCATGTTGTGGGTTATTCTCCACATTTCTATGGTTCAGCCAGCTGTCTGCTGCCTGGTTGATAGGCTGTCTAGATGTGCAGGCATCATTGTGACTAATGTTCTGTAGATGAGAAGTACAGAGGAAAAACAGAGATTTGGTACAACCAATATTTCCTGAGCATCTACCATTGTCCTAGCAGGAGACACCCTCTAACTGAATGCTCACACCAGATCAGGACTCCCATGACCCTCTTTTCACAAAGTTGCCCTGGTGACAGAGCTGAGCTCTGCACCTGCATAATGGAGCACTGGATCCAGCACATGGTCCCTCTGTGTGGCCTTGGCCAAGTCACTTTATCCAGGCCGACCCTGGTTTCCTCTTCTCAATGGGGAAGGGCTCTTCTTTTTCTGGTTCTGATTTTTGAAAAGCGGAGAATTTGAATTCCATGGCACTATAAACCTGCTTCTTGTGGTTCACATATACAGAAGCCCAGTGGCCCCACTTTTGACTGTCATGTGTATTGGACTTGCTCATACCATTTATTTTAGGAAAAGTACTTTTGAAGCCATGAGGAAGTATATAAAAGAAAGGGGAGAACGACACAGACTGCGACCAATGCCCAAGTTCACTGACATCTTGTTCTGATATGTAGTGTTCCTTTGGCTACATTCTAGAATGTTCGTGCTCCACTCCCCTCGAGCTGACCCAGTGAGGAAGGCAACATTGTTGTGTGTTCTATTTCCATAGCTAATGTCTGTGAACTCTCCTTCTCCAATGGTCACTCCCTTGTAGATGACCACATCTCAAAATCAGGCAAAGAAGTGAATGTGGCTTAGACTTTGGCCTCCATGGGTCTACTGAAGTCTAAGTGCATACATTTCAGCCCTCATGGATGCGTCTAGAGGCATATTTACCTCCATCTACAATTCGCATTTGGGTGTGAATGAGGACTGATGTTCCTAATGGTGGAGGAGTAATGCCTTCCTACCCAGCCTCCCCCAGGACTTACTTTGTCTGCCTTATAATTTGGAAAGCCTCATGGTTCACCGTTTTAATCTTGTTTTTCTTTAAATAAGAAGACAGTCGGAGGGGGTGGGGTGACGTGGGAGAGAAGGTGTGAGACTGGGTACTCAGCCAATACTGGCAAACACAAGGCGAAGATAGAAGAAACCAAGCAGGGGAAGGGCTTGCTTAGAGATAAATCCAGCCACCGGGTAAACAGTGGGAAGAGATGGCTCTGGATATGTCGGTGTAATGCACAAACACAGGACCATGCGCATTGTGTGAGCTTACGCCGCTGTCGCTTCCTGTGAGAGCAGACACTTGCCTTGTGGTCTGGCTTCCAGGGTTTTCACATCTTCCCAGGGTCTCGTGTGCTTAGTCCACAAACTGAATCCTCTGTCAGGCACAGCTTGGTTTGATCTGTACCAGTTTGGTAATGGCTGTCCCAAACAGAATGGCAGTGACCTATGCATTTGCCACAGCCTCTCCTGACGGGCTTCACTCCCACGACTTTGGCAGCCCCTGAGAGTGTCTGTGATCTATGGACCACAGGATGTACAAACTATGTTCTCATGGCTTCTGAGAGACCCACTGGAGTGTCTTAGGAACCAACACCATGGTGAGGAGCAGCCTCCAAGTCATCTTCCTCCTCAACTTGATAAAGCAACCCCACTCAGTCAGTGTTTCTGCTTCTCATGTGTGACCTGAAGAGCACGGCAGTGAGTGTCCCTGCAAAGCTTATACGTGGTTGCTAGGTGTACGGCCTGTAACACAGGACCTAGCCACCACATAAGGGAACCAGAAAGTGGACATGATTTTCATGGACTTTATACATTGGGTTTTGGCTAATACTTACCATTGCTCCTGTCACTTTGCCAATCTGGTGCCCTCTTTTGGAGAAATCCAGAGGCAAAGCAGAAACAACCAGTAATTCACCCCAGAGACGCAACCTCTGGATTCTGAGATTCCTCCCCACAGGAGGTGAGGTGAAGGATGTGTGACTGGATGTCACCATCTGATCCACACAGGAATGAGCTACCACCCTAAGGAGCTGTGTTGGTCTCAGTACACTTTCCCTTCCCAAGGCTGCTTTGGCTGATCACAGAGTTTAACCACCTCACTAGGGGTCAAAGTATGCCTCATAACAATTCTTGGGAATACAAATTAAATGGAAAACTGTGCATTTCATCTGACCCCAGACACAAAAGCAAGGCTGCTAAGACAGTGACTTGGACAGAGGCCAAGCAGACGATGCTGGGCAATGACAAACTGTTTCCCTGTGCCCTGGTATGCCTCTGACAAACACAGTGCTAGATGGAACACTCAAGGTTCATAGCTGCTCCTAGTGTCCTTCCAGATGAGCCACACTCCATCCACTGTTCTGGCTCAAAGAATGTGTCCTAAGCTCACTAACTCGTGATATGGGCAACTAGAATCCATCAAACCACGTATACCTGTGTTATATACCAACAGTTATTTTATGCTGGAGAAGGAGCTCAGTCAGTAGAGCACCTGCCTAGTGTGCCTGGAGCTCTCGGCTCCACTCCAGCACCATTGAAACCAGCAGGGTAGTGCATACCTGTAAGCCCACCACTCTGGAGGTGGAAGCAGGAGGTTTGGAAGTTCAGAGGCATCTAGTTCAAGGCCAGCCTAGGCTGCATGAAAACTTATCTCAAAAAAACAAAAACCGCCGGGCAGTGGTGGCGCACGCCTTTATTCCCAGCACTCGGGAGGCAGAGCCAGGCAGATCTCTGTGAGTTCGAGGCCAGCCTGGGACAGGCTCCAAAGCTACACAAAGAAAGCCTGTCTCGAAAAACCAAAAAAAAAAAAAAAAAAAAAAACCATGAGATCCTGATCCCTCCCTCAAAAATTATGTCTTTATAATATCTTCAAAGTAATTGATGTCTAGTAACCAAAACCAGACTAACTATGGCCCCATAGAGGTTTCTGTAAGTGTCACAGAAATACCCATCACAGTAATGTGAGCATACCCCCCTGGGTCCTTTTCTCCACCCCAAGAAACCTGGGAATCAACCAGGACTGGCCCTTCTGCCTTTCTCTTGGCCTGGGCATCTTGTTCACACACTGGCAACTCCTGGACACTGCATCCATCAAGAGACTGTAGATGTAACCAACTGTCTTATAAATAAGAAACACAGAACCAATGCAAAGAAGAAAGCCAAGAGGTCAGAGCTAAGAGCTAAAACCTTACCCTTCCTCCTGCAGTGATCCTACCTCTCCGAAGGAGCCGCTACTTCCTGTGTTAAAGTCTTTATATAGTCTCTGTTCTGCCTTCTCATTGGTTGTAAACCCAACCACAGGACTGCCTCATCA